>CM034147.1:342466855-342731654 GCA_019776745.2 Taxus chinensis | reverse complement strand
CTTGTTATAATGCATTATTGCGGTTTTCTTCTCTGTGACATTCTTTAAGGGCTCCATGGATGTAATAAGGTTACCCGTTTACATGAATATGAACATTGATGATTCTGATGCTTACATCTTTCTCATAGTTATCTTTCATTTATGTTTATGACTAAGTATGGATGTTTGTACAACTTCTTTTTATTTTGGTATAAGTTATATAATCATTTAAGCACTTTCTGTCTAGTATGACTGCAAAGATCTAGAGGTCATTTTGAGCTCTATGGTACCTGCATGTTTGAATTCCCTTCAAATCTCTTAAATATAGATCATAGATGATGTTTCCCATTAGAATCACATAAAAGAGAGACTCGATGCCCATGCATGCTTCAGGTAAGCACCCAGTATCCACTAGGTGATAGGTCGGCGCACATGGGGTTCCTTTCTTTTATGATAGGGGTAAAAATGACTACATCTTGGTTCCATTTCCGAGACCTCTTTTCGAATTTGTAGTGGGAAATGACATACAACATGATCGGTGTAGTGAGAAATGACAGAGCAGTTAACTTTGGAAAGTGTTGAATCATGGTTCAAGAGCACAAAAGATGAATTTTCTCAAAGATTCAGCACTAGACCTAAGATTAATACACATAGATGGATAGAAGAGAACCTTTACCATGATTTGTATGAAACTTTTTTCTGTTGCTTCCTAGTAGAATTGTATCAGTGGCTCTCAACCTATACATCTAGATAAAGTTGGCATTATAGATCATGTGTGTGGACCCAAGAAGAATACCAGAGGTTATAGGATGTAGATCTAATGTGGACCTATGATATGGATCATTGGTGGAAAGGGGTATTGGCTAGCTACACTCTGGAGTACGCCATTTCCACATATTATTGTCTGGAGGTTACGGATTTTGAGTTTCTACGGGATCCCAGAGGATCATTTCTACGTGTTATCCCTCTAGAAATGAAGATCTTGATGGTTACCATGAGTTTAGAGGCATTCCCAATGGCCAGCTAAACCATTCTGAGCGTTGGGCAAGGAATCTAGGGTGGAGGAAGATGGCAGATGTTGCGATGGAGAAGGAAAGGGAGGAGAGACGAATCAAGTATAATGAAGTTCATGAAAGGGAGATTGCTAGAAAATGTGAGGTTATGGGTGTGATGGATATATGGCAGTAGACGTTGTGGGAAGGATTTAAGGTTCATGCAGAGGATGTGGAACCTGAGTAGTTTGTGTGACCCCATCTTGCCAAGCGTGTAAGAAAGACCCCTTTGACTTCTGATGAGATTTCATCGTGCAGAGAGAGAAGAACCATTGGTGTGCATCTGAGCCCACATAGTGACCAAACCATGGTGCTTGGTTTTCTAGATTAGGGGGAAAATATTATTAGTCCAATTGGTTATATTGGAAGTGATCGATCTACACTCAGGAGATCTAATTTCTCATTTGGGCCTTCCATGGTTGCAAACACCATTCCGATGTTAGGAGGAATTTTAGGGCAAGGTATAGACATGCAAGATTTTGGTCTCACATATGGGAGTGGAGCGGGGTATACTATTGGTAGTGGGACATTATCATAGACCATCGGTGCATAGTTTAGTGGAACTATGGGAACCCTTAGCATGACCACTATAGGATCTGGTGGATCTGGGGGGTAAGGAGGAATAGGACTAGGTGGATCTAGTGGATCTGGTGGTTTAGGAGGCCGAGGCCCTAGTGGACCTGGTGTATCAAGTGGCAGAGGAAATATTGGAGGAAACCAAGGCTTTGGCTTAGGAGGACACGGGCCTCAGCCACCCCCCAAGTCTTCTTTGAAATGTATTTACATTTTCCCAATTACATAGGTATTGAGGATGTTATGGAACATGTTCACAAGTGTGAACTACTATGGCATGCAAAGGGTATCACAACCCTAGAGTGGAAGGCTAGTCAGTTTGTAACGACGTTGCAAGGGTACGCACATAACTAGTATAGGAAATATGACCCTCATCAAACGGTGGTGGATTATACTACTCTAAAGAACACATTCTTGGAAAAATTCCACATCCCTGAGTTTGAATAGAAGAGCATCAACACCTTGAAGGAGATTCAATAAGGAATGACAGAGAGTGTGCGGGAGTATGATGCGCACTTTAAAACTCTCTTGTCTAAGTTATCATATGATATTCACCCCTTACAGCATGCTCAGTGGTTTTTTGGAGGATTGATCACACCTTTTAGAAGGGCCTTATCTCATAAAACTTTCATAGGCCCACGCGAGGCATTAGAAGTTGCTCTACATATTGAGGCTATTGGTAGTGTTGATACTGGTGTTATCCCATTCCTAGAGGCTCAGATTGCTATTATGGCTAAGCAGTTAGATAAGTTTTCTGTGAACTCGGCCCATGAGACTCGTAGTGGTTTACGGTGCACATAATGTGAAGTAGAGGGGAATGTCAAGGATGGTTTCCCTCAGAGGATAGTACGTGCCGTGACAGTAGACTGTGAAATTTGTCACAGGGATCATGGTGCAAGTAGATGCCCCTTGTTAGAGCGCATAATTTAGAAGAATGTGTCTTATTACTGTAATATCTACACCTCTACAACCCATGATACTAAGGACTGTAGGCTCATTGATCAGATCCATGAGGCCATTGATCATGGGGTGTGCTAGACCAGCATTGCCAGTAATTCTAAGGGTGATGATCGCCGTTATGAGTAGTGCGCAGAGAGAGGCACGCGCAGAAGGGGATTTCACAGAGGATTCCATCATTGTGGTAACCAAAGAGGAGGAATGAGTGAGTTCCCATGTGGAACCTGTTTTAATTTTAGGTCTACATAGCATTACAAATGAGAGCTCCCAGACCTGTTACAGTGCTCATGGTACGAAAAGAAGCACAAATATGAGGAGTCCTTATAGTTGTTTGAGCACATGAATCAGTAGAACCAGAAAGACAAGGGTGATGCACTGGTCAACATTAAGAAGGCAGACACATTGGATGCTGTGGCTAACACGGGATGCAAGTTTTGATCCTATTTTGGTAACAACAATAGTAGAAGCCTTGCGCGTAAAGGAGATACCAAGGAAGATTAACCTAGTTTCAAGGGAAGAAGAAGTTCATGGGAAGTACCCAGACCATGCATGTCAAAAGGAGGTATATCAAGACACCATGGATGTCATTCAGAGTTTACAAGGAGAGATCCAGTGTCTAAAGGAGTAGTCCATGAGGGAGAAGTAAGGAAGGAGGGTCGAGGTGGTAAAGGATGACCTCGATGACGTCAAAAAAGTATGTAAAATGTTAAGGCAAGAGAATATTATTCCCTTTCTAGGATCATGGTTGAGAGAGAAGGTACCACACACTGGGGGAGAGTGCGAGACGTAGGTCTTACATGAAAAACTTCCCCCTCACAGCCTTGACTATGACAAGGAGATCACATTGGATGCAGTCGTAGATGGATGGCTCCTTAGTAATATCCTCATTGACAGAGGCACAGAGGTCAATGTTCTCACTTTAGATGCATGGTATCCAATGGGGAGACATGCATTACATCCATCTTTGAATGTGTTGTATATGGAAAATAAGACAAAGGAAATTCCCATCGGTGTCTTAAAGGATGCAGCTATCACTATCCAGGGAGCTAAGTTTACTGGGGACTTTGAAATCTTGGTGCTCATCGAGATAGACAATTTTCCAGCACTACTTGGGCACCCATGGTGTTACAAGAATAATACAGACCTTCGGTTCAATAAAGGGTACATCAGATTTGAAAATAAGGAGGAACGGGTCATTATACCCTTGGCTAATGGGAAGTCAACACCCTATCTTGAACCTTTGGGAGAAGAATTCCTAGACAGGATATATGTGTGCTCAATTAGGGACCCAGAGATAATTCATCCTACCAACAGAGTTATCTAGTTTGAGGATGCTCAATTAGTAAGTGACACCACCAGTCTAGCATGTGATAACTAGGCATATGGGACTTACGAATTGATTAGACAGTAGTTGAGAGGATCGGTGACAAAGGTAATAAAGGTGCGTATATTCCAGCACCTAGGAGGAAAGGAGCTTCCTAAGTATTCAGGAGGACCCTTCCTTAAGATCTTTTTGTAGGAGATGGAAGCTCAGTGGAAGGAGGAGAAAGAATGGAGAGGGATGTTAAGCTATGTCTTGCTCGACACAACAGCATGGTGGTGGGCTACACATTAGGAGAGCCTTTTGGAATGGCACGAGTTGAGAATTTCTCTCTCTATCAGGTTCTTTAGAAGCAACGTACTCACCACCATCAAGGCCTACCATGGGAAAGAGCCCACCTCTTTCCATATCGATGAGTGTGAGAGGATCTGGAGAGAAGGCACAGAAGATTTACAATTGTCCCTCTAGGTACAAAAATTGTATTCTACACTGTAGGGTTACGCACGTGCATGGTACATTCATTCTAAGACACGTCGTCAGATAGGAAATTGGAAAGAGCTAACAGCTGACCTCATTCAAACCTTTGATTATCAAAGTACCAAGCCATTAGTTGATAAGGCCTTGCAGGTTGTCAAGTGCCTTACCATAGGGGATAGTGTCATGGTAGAAGATAGGATGTTGGAGTTGCTAGGTGGACCAGGTTTGGAGGCATGCTTTGAAGAAGAGGTAGAAGAAGCATAAGAGATACAACTTGAGCACGTGTGTTTGGAAAAAGAAAAGGGAAATTTGGTATATGTTATTAATGGGGAGGAAGCAAAAATCTTGGATGTTAACCATTCTGTAGGGAAGCACGAGGTAGTGGATAGTGTTGATACTCGCGTGTGTGCCTACCATGAGCCCTTAAAGAAATAGAATGTTAACATCAGCTCAGGAGAAGAACCTAAGGAATCTATCATTGGAGATTACTGGTTAGAGAAGGAAGTCTCTAAGATCATTGATCTATTGCATGGATTTTAGGATTTATTCCCGCGCAGGTACCATGAGCTCAAAGGAATCCACCATTCCTTGGGGGAGATGAGGATAAAGCTGAAGGATAGTGCACCCCTGATCAGGAAGAGACCCTACCAGATGAATCCCAATTTGCGTGTGAAGGTAAAGGAAGAGATAGACAAAATGATAGCTTTTGGGATCATTGAAGTAGTGGAAGAATCGAAATGGATAAGTCTGATGGTAATTAGAATCAAGAAGGATGGGAAGATTAGGATCTGTGTGGATTATATGAAGTTGAACGTAGTATGTTTCATCAATCCTTTTCCAACCCCCTTCACTGAAGAAATTTTGGAGGGAGTCGTTGGGCGTAAAATCTATTCCTTTACGAATGGATTTTCGGGGTACCACCAAGTTCAGATTGTAAAGGAAGACCAGGAGAAGAAAAATTTCACCACTAAATGGGGAAGTTTTGCATACATGGTCATGCCCTTTGGGTTGAAGAATGCACCTGTTGTTTTATTGTGCATACTGGTGTAGGAGTTCCAGGACTTCATCGATAAGTTTCTTTAGGTCTATTTGGATGATTAGACAGTGTGTGGGCTAGTGAAAGACCATTATGATAATTTGAGGTTGATTTTTGAGAGGTTTCAGTAGTTAAGGATATCCCTCAACATTAAGAAATGTGTATTTGCTACACCCTTTTGGATGTTATTGGGGCATATCATATATAAGGAGGGCTTGGTAGTAGATCCTGCCAAGGTTGTAGTTATTATGAGGTTAGGGGAGACTACTAGCCAACGTACAGTGCCTAGATTCCTTGGGCATATGGGTTATTACAGGAAATTCATCAAGAGGTATGCCAAGATCGCCGCATTGTTAGAATATTTACTCAGAGATAAAAGTGCCTTCCATTAGGGAGAGGCACAGTAGAAGGCATTTGACACATTAAAGGATAGGCTTGTCACCATGCCTATATTACGTTTTCCTTCTTGGGACAAGCCATTCCATGTCCATGTAGATGCCTCATGAACCGCCATTGGAGTAGTGCTTGCACAGCTAGGTGAAGGAATTATAGATCATCCCCTATGTTTTGTGAGAAGGAATTTGACACCAGTAGAGTAGAATTACACTATGACTAAGTGTGAAGCATTGTCAATGATCTACATGCTTTTCAAGTTCAGGTAGTATCTACTGGCAACTCCCTTTGTATTTTACACTAACCACATGGTGTTAAAGTATTTGGTGAACAAGCCTATTCTACAAGGGCACATATATCGGTAGGTGTTGTTGTTTCAAGAGTTTGAGTTCACAGTAGTTGTGAAGCCTGGAAAGCATAATTGTGGACCTGATCATTTGTCAAAAATTGATTCAGGGGAGGACATGCAAAGTATTGAAGATACAATGCTAGACACAAAACTGTTTAGGTTACAACACACGCCCTTGGATTTAGAGGAGATTGCAGTATTTCTAAAGGAAGGTGTGGTGCTGGAAGGAATGAAGGCATTAGAGAAGAAGCAACTAGCCATATGCGTTACACCCTACATGTTGATTTGTGGGTACTTATACAAGTTAGAGTGTGATGAAGTTTTCTGCAGGTGTGTACTAAAGCATGAGCACCTCACCATCATAGAGAAAGCACACAGAGGAAGTGCGGGTGGACATTATGTAGGTGACGCCACCGTATGTAAAATATTAATGGTAGGATTGTGGTGGGAAACTCTGTATAAAGATTGTAAAGACTATTATAAAGTGTGCAACCATTATTAGTGCATTAGCAAGCTAGGAAAAAAATAGATTAAATGTCTTTACACCCTATCCCTAGATCTGAACCTTTTGAAAAATGGGCAATAGACTTTATATGCCCTATTACACCAGCAGCACATAGGACTGGATCACGCTATGTAATCACTTGCATGAACTATTTGATAAGGTGGGCAGAGGCAGCCCCAACTAAAGACTGCACAGCAGCCACAATGGAAATATTTTTGTGGGAGAACATTATCATGAGGCATGGATTTCCTTTAAGTTTAGCCAGCAATAGGGGTACACATTTCTTGAATGAGACCGTGAGGATCCTATTAGTAGAGTTCATGGTGGCTCATCACAAGACTACACCCTATCACCCACAAGAAAATGGAACCACAGAAGCAATCAAAAAAATACTGAGTCATACCCTGACCAAGATTTGTGATGTTGAAAGACAAGATTGGGATGAAAAAGTATTAGTAGTATTATGGGCTTACATGACAACTTATAAAAGGCTGAATAAAGCCACACAATTTCAATTGGTGTTTGGCGTGGAAGCTGTTCTGCCGGTTGAGTTCATGTACCTTCTCTGTGAATAGCGTGCACAGGAGGGGTGGCTGATGAGCAAGTGCTGGAAGAGACAATTGATGAGCTGATGAAGCTAAATGAAAAACGATCACTCACCAGGTGGAGCCAAACAATAGAAAAAGCAAAGCAAAAATCATGGCATGATCACCAAATCAGAAATAAGAAGTTTGAGGTTGGGCAGATGGTCTTATTGTATGATTCTAAGTTTTTGTGCCATCTTGGGAAATTGAAGGTCCATTGGTTAGGTCCCTATAAAATCTCATACATCCTTGATTCAGGCGCGTGCCAGTTATAAGCACTAAATGGAATGAAATTTCCATGACAATTCAATGGGAGTAGGCTGAAGCCCTACTATAAATAAGTCTTCTTGGTGTTTGTAAATAAGGTAGTTTTTCCAGATAATTTAGAATTTTTCTTTATGCATTTCTTTTCTTGTGTTTCCCTTTCACATTGTTGTTTTGTTTTGTTCCTTGGGTGCCAGTGACCTTACTACTTTTTGAGGATTTTTGAGTGCGCAGAGTTTCGCACATCATTTTAGTGTGGGGTGGAGTGATGTGAAGGTGAACATGGGTAAAGTGCCAAGGAAGTTTTTGTTAAAGATCCCAGTTGAATGACCCTGTTGAAAGAGGTGTATGAAAAGAAAAGATGGAAAATGATGGTTAGTGTCACGATAAGGCTACTTTCAGATCCCACGTATAAAGGAGGAAAAATTACATAAGCAACACGAGGTAAGCGAGAGAAAAAATCAAGGCAAAAGAAGTGCCTTTGGCATTTGTGATGCATGTGCAAGAGTCTCCTGTCAAGATGGATTGGTTGCACGCTAGAAGGTTGGAAGATTATCCACGTAGGTTTGGGTGCGTGAGTTAAATCACTAAAGTAAGACTTGGTTTGAAAAATCTGCATTAAATGTTAAAATTATGGTGGTATGTGAAGTAGCACTTAATGCTTAAAAAGGGAAAAACTATAAATAAAAGGTCGAGGCATTTCATTATTCACTTTACATATAAGGAGAAAGAAGCACTTTTTGCATCTTGGCAAACTAGGGCTTCCAAAAAACTAATCCATGTGAGGAAAATTTTGAAGAGTTGGAGCGTGAGTAACTAGTTTGGATTTGCAAACTAGAAGGAAGGGATTTCACGGGCATAAGAGAAGTTGTGAGAAGGTTTTGTCTTGTGAAGGGGTTATCCCAGTTAGGGTTTGAAGAACTAAGGCACAAGTTTAAAGAGTTTTCCTCACAAATTTGGGATCTAAGGTTGGAGAGAGTGGAAGAACAGAGTAACATGAAGTGATTTAAGTGATAAGAGGACCTAGACAATGGCACACAAGAAACCAATTAGCACACCTAAGAAGGGCAATGTCAAGGGCAAGGGAAAATAACAAGAAACTGATGCACGTACAAATGAAGAGTGGTATGCAGAAATGCAGTACCCAGATGGAGTGTTATTGGGGAAGGAGTGTGAGTCCCATCTAAGAACATGTTTATAAATGACTACAATCATCGTACAAGCACAATCGAGAAGGAGATGGCGTTGGAGTTAGTTCACCCAACAAACAAAAGGACACCAGAGGGTTTTCTCATCTATAATAATGATGTGAAGGTCATGTTGGGGAAGGCAGGGTTATTACAACTCTTTGAGTTGCCCTACTTCGGGAAGCTTGAGTGCCTATATCAATGGCTGATGTCACGGGTGCATGAAGACTACTTCCACTTTGCAAGGTGAAAGATGTGCATAACCCCTTAGCTCATTTCACATTTTACAAGCCTCATCTGTGAAGGAGACGGGTTGGAAGATGACTTACATGAAAAAGAGGCAATTAAGAAGACTATCATTGCCTATGCATATAAAAAGGGGTCAAGGTACTATGATATAAAATACATTGAGGACCAGGTAATGAAGATGGTCATGCACCTGGTGTCAAAGTTAAATGGCTAGGAGAGATGGACCCAGGTTAATAAGCCATGGTTACATGTGTGTAGGAAAATTTCAGAGGGCACCATCTACAACCTATCTGCATTCATCGTCGATGAGAATATCAGCTGCGTAAATAAAGGTGATAGAATCCTTTTTGGTAATGTCCTGCTAGCCATTGTGTTTTTAGAGATCGAGGTACCAGATGCATCAGAAAAATTCATGTGGGAGTACCCTGCTGAAGACCCCTCACCTGCAAAAAGATTTGAAAAATACGCATGTGACACTATGATGACCATGCACAAGGCACACTTGGAGAAATGGTATACGTGCCTAAGGAACACATTTGGGGTAGAATGGAGGATCCCTGAACAACTGCTAGTGGCCACTAAGGGAGAAGATAAATTTGTTGTGTACCAACATTTCTACTTGGGCATATTCAAACAAATAGATGAGGCATGGAGCCCATGGTTTTAAGGGAAGAAGTAGTTCATAGGAAGTACCTAGAGCTTACATGTCAAAAGGAGGTATATCAAGACACCATGAATGTCATTCGGAGTTTACAAGGAGAGATCCAATGTCTAAAGGATCATTCTAGGAGGAAGGAGAAAGGAAGGAGGGTCGAGGCACCAAAGGATGACCTGGATGAGGTCAAGGAAGTATGTAAAATGTTAAGGCAAGAGAATATTATTCCCTTGCTAGGATCATGATTGAGAGAGAAGGTACCATGTGCCGGGGGAGAGCGTGAGAGGAAAATCTTGCATGCAAACCTTCCCCCTCACAACCTTGACTATGACAAGGAGATCACGTTGGATGTAGTCGTAGATGGATGGTTCCTTAGTAATATCCTCATTAAGACAGGCGCGGAGGTCAATGTTCTCACTTTGGATGCATGACATTAGATAGGGAGACCTGCATTACAACCATCTTTGAATGTATTGTATATTTCAAATAAGACAAAGTCAATTCCCATTTGTGTCTTAAAGGATGCATCTATCACTATCCAGGGAGCTAAGTTTACTGGGGACTTCAAAGTCTTGGCACTCGCTGAGGAAAACAATTTTCCAGCACTACTTGGGCACCCATGGTATTACAAGAACAATGCGGAACTTCGGTTCAACAAAGGGTACACCAACTTTGAAAATAAGGAGGAATGGGTCATTATACCCCTAGTTGATGGGAAGTCAACACCCTATACTGAGCCTTTGGGAGAAGAAGTCCTAGATAGGATATGTGTGTGCTCAATTAGGGACCCAGAGATAATCCATCTTACCGATGGAGTTATCCAGTTTAAGGATGCTCAGTCAGTAAGTGACACCACCAATCTAGCATGTGATAATTGGGTACATGGGACTTATGAATTGATCAGATGACAGTTGAGAGGATCGGTGACAAAGGTAATAAAGGCATGTACAATCTGGTGCTTGGGAGGAAAGGAGCTTCCTAAGTATTCAGGAGGAGCCTTCCCTAAGATATTTTTGCAAGAGATAGAAGCTCAGTGGAAGGAGAAGGAACAGAGAGGGATGTTAAGTTATGTCCTTCTTAGCATAGTAGCACAGTGGCGGGATACACATTAGGAGAGACTTTTGGAATGGCGCAAGGTGAGAATCATTCTCTCTGTCAAGTTCTCTAGAAGAAACGTACCCACCACCATCAAGGACTACCATGGGAAGGAGCCTGCCTCTTTCCATATCTAGAAGTGTGAGAGGATCTAGAGAGAAGGCGCGAAAGAATTACCATTGTCCCTATAAAATCTCATACATCCTTGATTCGGGTGCGTTCCAGTTACAAGCACTGGATGGAATGAAATTTCCATGACACTTCAATAGGAGCAGGTTGAAGCCCTACTATACATAAGTCTTCTTGGTGTTTTTAAATAGGGAAGTTTTACCAGTTAATTTATAATTTTCCTTTATGCATTTCTTTTCTTGTGTTTCCCTTTCGTATTTTTGTTTTGTTTTGTGCCTTGGGCAACGGTAACCTTACTACTTTTTTAGGATTTTTGAGTGCACAGAGGACCGTGTATCATTTTAATATGAGGTGGAGTGATGTGGAGGTGAACATGGGTAAAGTGCCAAGGAAGTTTGTGTTAAAAATCCCGGTTTAATGGCCATGTTGAAAGATATATATGAAAAGAAAAGATGGAAAAGGATGGTTGGTGTCAAGATAAGGCTACTTTAAAATCCCATGTACAAAGAAGGAAAAAGTGCATAAGCAACATGAGGTAGGCAAGAGAAAAAATCAAGACAGAAGAAGAGGCTTCGTTGCTGGTAATGCATGAGTAAGAGTCTCTTGTCAAGATGGATTGGTTGTGTGCCAGAAGGTTGGAAGATTGTCCACACAGGTTTGGGTACACGAGTTAAAGTGCTAAAGTCAGACATTGTTTAAAAAATCCACATTAAATGTTTAAAAGATGGTGGTAGGTAAAATATCACTTAATGCTTAAAAAGGGAAAAACTATAAATAAAAGGTCGAGGCATTTCATTATTCACTTTGCGTATAAAGAGAAAGAAGCACTTTTTGCATCTTGGAAAACTAGGGCTTCCAAAAAATTGATCTGTGTGAGGAAAAATTTGAAGAGTTAGAGCATGAGTAACTATTTTGGATTTGTAAACCAAAAGGAAGGTATTTCACAGGCATAAGAGAAGTTGTGAGAAGGCGATGTCTTGTGAAGGGGTTATCCCAATTAGGATTTGAAGAACTAGGGCACAGGTTTAAAGAGTTTTCCTCACAAATTTGGGATCTAAGGTTGGAGAGAGCAGAAGAATAGAGTAACACAAAGTGATTTAAGTGATAAGAGGACCTAAAAATGGCACCCAAGAAACTAGTTAGCACACCTAAGAATGGAAAGGGAAAACAACAAGAAACTAATGCACGTACAAATGAAGAGTGGTATGCAGAAATGCAGTACCCATATGGAGTGTTATTGGGGAAGGAGTGGGAGTCCCATCTAAGAAACATGTTTGTAAATGAATACAATAATTGTACGAGCACAATCAAGAAGGAGATGACGTAGGAGTTAGTGCGCCCTACAAACAAAAGGACACTAGAGGGTTTTCCCATCTATAACGATGATATGAAGGTTAAGTTTGGGAAGGTAGGGTTGTTACAACTCTTTGAATTTCCCCACTTCAGGAAGCATGAGCACCTATATCAATGGCTGATGTCATGGGTACATGAAGACTACTTCCATTTCACAGGGCATAAGATGCACATAACCCCTTGGATCATTTCACATTTTACAAGCCTCATCTATGAAGGAGACAAGTTGGAAGATGACTTAAGTGATAAAGAAGAAATTAAGGAGACTATCGCTACCTATGCATATAAAAATTGGTTAAGGTACTATGATATAAAAGACATTCAGGACCCAGTAATGAATATGGCCGCACACTTGGTGTCAAAGTTAAATGGCCAGGAGAGCTGGACCCAAATTAATAAGCCATGGTTGCATGTGTGCAAGAAAATTTCAGAGGGTGCCATCTACAACCTGTCTGCATTCATCGTGAATGAGATTATCAGCTGCGTAAAGGAAGGTGATAGAATCATTTTTGGCAATGTCCTACTAGCCATTGTGTTTTCAGAGATAGGGGTATCGGATGCATCAGGAAAATTCATGTGGGAGTACCCCGCAGAAGACCCCTCACCCACAAAAAATTTGAAAAATATGCCTGTAACACTATGACAACGTGTACAAGGTGCTCTGGGAGAAATGGTATACACGCCTGAGGAATGCATTATTGGTAGAATGGAGGATCCCTGAACAACTACCAGTGGCCACTAAGGGAGAAGATGAATTTGCTGTGTACCATCATTTCTAACTGGGCAGATTTAAACAAATAGATGAGGCATGGAGCCCATGGTTTCAAGGGAAGAAGTAGTTCATGGGAAGTATCTAGACCTTGCATGTCAAAAGTAGGTCTATTAAGGCACGTTGGATTCCATTTGAATTTTACAAGGAGAGATCTAGTGTCTAAAGGAGCAGTCCAGGATGGAGGAGCAAGGAAGGAGGGTCAAGGCACCAAAGGATGACCTGGACAAGGTTAAGGAAGTATGTAAAATGTTAAGGAAAGATAATATTATCCCCTTGCAAGGATCATGGTTGAGAGATAAGGTACAACGTGTCGGGGGAGAGCGCAAGAGGTAGGTCTTGTATGCAAACCTTTTCCCTCACAGCCTTGACTATGACAAGAAGATCACGTTAGATGCAGTTGTAGATGGATGGCTCCTTAGTAATATCCTCATTGACACAGGCACATAGGTCAATGTTATCACTTTGGATACATGGCATCAGATGGGGAGATATACATTATAGTCATCTTCCAATGTCCTATATATGGAAAATAAGATAAAAGCAATGCCCATTGGTGTCTTAAAGGATGCAACTATCACTATCTAGGGAGCTAAGTTTACTAGGGACTTCTAAGTCTTGGCACTCATCGAGGCAGACAGTTTTCCAGCACTACTTGGGAACCCATGGTGTTATAAGAACAATGTAGACCTTCGGTTCAACAAAGGGTACACCAACATTGAAAATAAGGAGGAACGGGTCATTATACCCCTAGCTGATGGGAAGTCAACACCTTATACTGAACCTTTGGGAGAAGAAGTCCTGGATAGGATATATGTGTGCTCAATTGGGGACCCAGAGATAATCCATCCTACCAATGAAGTTATCCAGTTTGAGGATGCTTAGTCAGTAAGTGACACCACTAGTCTAGCGTATGATAATTGGGCACATGTGACTTATGAATTGATTGGATAATAGTTAAGAGGACCTATGGAAAAGGTAATAAAGGTGCATATAGTCTGGCACCTAGGAGGAAAGGAGCTTCCTAAGTATTCAGGAGGATCCTTCCCTGAGATCTTTTTGCAGGAGATGGAAGCTCAATGGAAGGAGGAGAAGGAATGGAGAGGGATGTTAAGCTATGTACTTCTCGTCACAGTGGCATGGTGGTGGGCTACACATCAAGAGAGCCTTTTAGAATGGCATGAGGTGAGAATCAATCTCTCTGTCAGGTTCTCTAGAAGCAACGTACCCACCACCATCAAGGAATACCATGGGAAGGAGCCTGCCTCTTTCCATATCTAGAAGTGTGAGAGGATTTGGAGATAAGGTTCGGAAGCTTTTCCACTGTCCCTCTGGGTACATAAGTTGTATTTTACACTACACGCTTACGTGCGTATGGTACATTCATTCTGAGACATGCTTCCAGATAGGGAATTAGTAAGAGTTGGTGGCTAACCTCATTTAAACCTTTGATTATCAAAGTACCAAGCCATCAAGTGATAAGGCCTTGTAGGTTGTCAAACACCTTACCATAGGGGATAGTGCCATGGCAGAAGATAGGTTGTTGGAGTTGCTAGGTGGACCAGGTTTGGAGGCATGCTTTGAAGAAGAGGCAAAATAAGTAGAAGAGATACAACTTGAGTGCGGGTGTTTAGAAAAATAGAAGGGGAAGTTGGTATATGTTATTGATGGGGAGGAAGTAGAAAGCTTGGATGTTAACCATTCTGTAGGGATGCATGACGTAGTGGACAGTGTTGATACTCATGCGCGCGCCTACTATGAGCCCTTAAAGACAAAGAAGTTTAACATCAGCTCAGGAGAAGAACCTACGGAAGCTATCATTGGAGATTAATTGTCATAGAATGAAGTCTCTAAGATCATTGATCTGTTGCGTGAATTTTAGGATTTATTCCCGTGCGGGTACCATGAGCTCAAAGGCATCCACCATTCCTTGGGGAAGATGAGGATAAAGCTGAATGATGGTGCACCCCCGGTGAGGAAGGGACCCTACCAAATGAATCCCAATTTGTGTGTGAAGGTAAAGGAAGAGATAAACAAAATGATAGCTTCTGGGATCATTGAAGTTGTGGAAGAATCGGAATGGATAAGTCTAATGGTAATCAGCATCAAGAAGGATGGGTGGATTAGGATCTGCATGGATTATAGGGAGTTGAATGCAGTATGTTTCATTGATCCTTTTCTAACCCCCTTCACTGAAGAAATTTTGGAGGGAGTCGTTGGGTGCAAAATCTATTCCTTTATGGATGGATTTTCGGGGTACCACCAAGTCTGGATTGCAAAGAAAGACCAGGAGAAGAAAACTTTTGCCACTGAATGGGGAAGGTTTGCATACATGGTCATGCCCTTTGGGTTGAAAAATTCACCTTTTGTTTTCTCACGCATAGTAGTGCAGGTGTTCTAGGACTTTATCGATAAGTTTCTTCAGGTCTATTTGGATGATTGGACAGTGTATGGGCTAGTGAAAGACTATTGTGATAAATTGAGGTTCATGTTTAAGAGGTGTCGGCAGTTGAGGATATCCCTCAACATTAAGAAATATGTATTTGCTACACCCTTTTTGACATTATTGGGGCGTATCATATGTAAGGAGGGCTTGGTAGTAGATCCTGCCAAGGTGTTAGTTATTGTGGGGTTAGTGGAGCCTACTAGCCAAAGCACAGTTTGCGGATTCCTTGGGCATACGGGTTATTTCAGGAAATTCATCAAGGGGTATGCTAAGATTGCCATACTATTACAAGTGCTTCTCAGACATAAAAGTCCCTTCCCATGGGGAGAGGTGCAGTAGAAGGCGTTTGACACATTAAAGGATAAGTTTGTCACCGTGCCTATATTACATTTTCCTTCTTGGGACAAGCCATTCCATGTCCATATAGATGCCTCAAGAACCACCATTGGAGTAATGGTTTCATAGCTGGATGAAGGAATTTTTTATCATCCCATGTGTTTTGCAAACAGGAATTTGACACCAGCAGAGAAGAATTACACTATGACTGAGCATGAAGCATTTTCAATGATCTACGTGCTTTTCAAGTTTAGATAGTATATGCTGGCAACTCCCTTTATATTTTACACTGACCACATAGCGTTAAAGTATTTGGTGAACAAGCCCGTTCTATAAGGGTGCATATGTTGGTGGGTGTTGTTGTTTCAAGAGTTTGAGTTCACAGTAGTTGTGAAGCTGGGAAAGAGTAATTGTGGACTTGATCATCTGTCAAAAATCTATTCAGGGGAGGATGTGCAAAGTATTAAAGATACAATGCTAGACAATCAACTATTTAGGTTGCGGCACGTGCCGTCAGATTTGGAGGAGATTGCAGTATTTCTAAAGGAAGGTGTGGTGGTGGAAGGGATGAAAGCATTAGAGAAGAAGCAGCTAGCCATACGCACTACACCCTACATGTTGATCAGTGGAAACTTATACAAGCTAGAGCGTGATGAAGTTTTGTGCAGGTGTATACAAGAGGATGAGTGCCTCGCCATCATAGAGGAAGCCCACGGAGCAAGTGTGGGTGGACATTATATAGGTGACGCTACCTCGTGTAAAATATTAATAGCAGGATTGTGGTGGGAAACTTTGTATAAAGATTGTAAAGACTATTGTAAAGCATGAAACCATTGTCAGTGCATTAGCAAGCTAGGAAAAAGAGATGAAACGTCTTTGTGCCCTATCCCTAGATATGAACCTTTTGAAAAATCGGCAATATACTTTATAGGCCCTATTACACCGGCAGCGTGTAGGACTAGATCACACTATATAATCACTTACACAGACTATTTGACAAGGTGGGCAGAGGCAGCCCTAACTAAAGACTGCACAGTAGTCACAACGGCAAGATTTTTGTGGGAGAACATTATCACGAGGTATGGATGTCCTTTAATTTTAACCAGCAATAGGGGTATTCATTTCTTGAATGAGACCACGAGGATCATGTTAGCAGAGTTCATGGTGGTTCATCACAAGACTACACCCTATCACCCACAAGCAAATGGAACCGTGGAAGCATTCAACAAAATAGTAAGTCATACCCTGATGAAGATTTGTGATGTCAAAAGACAAGATTGGGATGACAAAGTATCAGCAGTATTATGGGCTTACGTGACAACTTATAAAAGGCTAAACAAAGCCACGCCGTTTTAATTGGTTTTTGGCATGAAAGTTGTTGTGTCAGTTGATTTCATGTTACCTTCTCTGCGAATAGCACACGTAGGAGGGTTGGCTGATGAGCAAGCACTGGAAGAGAGAATTGATGAACTGATGAAGCTAAATAAAAATGATCACTTGCCATGTGGATCCAAACAATAGAAAAAAAAAAGCAAAAATCATGGCATGATCACCACATTAGAAACAATAAGTTTGAGGTCAGGCAAATGGTCTTACTGTATGATTCTAATTTTTTGCGCCATCTTGGGAAATTGAAGGTCCATTGGTTATGTCCCTATAAAATATCGTACATCCTTGATTTGGGTGCGTTCCAATTACAAGCACTGGATGGAATGAAATTTCCATGACACTTCAATGGGAGTAGGCTAAAGCCCTACTATAAATAAGTCTTCTTGGTGTTTGTAACTAATGCAGTTTTGTCAGTTAATTTATAATTTTCCTTTATGCATTTCTTTTCTTGTGTTTCCCTTTCACATTGTTGTTTTGTTTTGTGCCTTGGGCACCAGTAACCTTACTACTTTTTTAGGATTTTTGAGTGCGTAGAGGACCGTGTATCATTTTAGTGTGGGGTGGAGTGATGTGGAGGTGAACATGGGTAAAGTGCCAAGGAAGTTTGTGTTAAAAATCCTGGTTTAATGGCCCTATTGAAAGAGATGTATGAAAAGAAAATATGGAAAAGGATGGTTGGTGTCAAGATAAGGCTACTTTCAAATCCCATGTACAAAGGAGGGAAAAGTGCATAAGCAACATGAGGTAGGCAAGAGCAAAAATCAAGACAGAAGAAGTGCCTTCGGTGATAGTGACGTATGAGTAAGAGTATCTTGTCAAGATGGATTGGTTGCGTGCCAGAAGGTTGGAAGATTGTCCACACAGGTTTCGACACACGAGTTAAAGTGCTAAAATCAGACATTGTTTAAAAAATCCACATTAAATGTTAAAAATACGGTGGTAGGTAAAATATCACTTAATGCTTAAAAAGGGAAAAACTATAAATACAAGGTTGAGGCATTTCATTATTCACTTTGTGTATAAAGAGAAAGAAGCACTTTTTGCATCTTGGCAAACTAGGGCTTCCAAAAAATTGATCCGTGTGAGGAAAAATTTGAAGAGTTAGATCGTGAGTAACTAGTTTGGATTTCTAAACCAAAAGGAAGGTATTTCACAGGCATAAGAGAAGTTGTGAGAAGGCACTGTCTTGTGAAGGGGTTATCCCAATTAGTGTTTGAAGAACTAGGGCACGGGTTTAAAGAGTTTTCCTCACAAATTTGGGATCTAAGGTTGGAGAGAGCAGAAGAACAGAGTAACATGAAGTGATTTAAGTGATAAGAGGACCTAAAAATGGCACCCAAGAAACTAGTTAGCACACCTAAGAATGGAAAGGGAAAACAACAAGAAACTAATGCACGTACAAATGAAGAGTGGTATATAGAAATGCAATACCCATATGGAGTGTTGTTGGGGAAGGAGTGGGAGTCCCATCTAAGAAACATGTTTGTAAATGAATATAATCATTGTACAAGCACAATCGAGAAGGAGATGGCGTAGGAGTTAGTAAGCCCAACAAACAAAAGGACACTAGAGGGTTTGCCCATCTATAATGATGATGTGAAGGTCAAGTTTGGGAAGGCAGGGTTATTACAACTCTTTGAGTTTCCCCACTTTAGGAAGCCTGGGCACCTATATCAATGGTTGATGTCGTGGGTACATGAAGACTACTTCCATTTCACATGGCATAATATGTGCATAACCCCTTATCTAATTTTACATTTTACAAGCCTCATCTATGAAGGAGACAAGTTGGAAGATGACTTAAGTGACAAAGAGGCAATTAAGGAGGCTATCGCTACCTGTGCATATAAAAATGGGTCAAGGTATTATGATATAACAGACATTGAGGACCCAGTAATGAAGATGGCCCGACACTTAGTGTCAAAGTTAAATGGTTAGGAGAGATGGACCCAGGTTAATAAGCCATGGTTGCATGTGTGCAAGAAAATTTCAAAGGGCACCATCTACAACCTGTCCGCATTCATCGTGAATGAGATTATCAACTACACAAGGGAAGGTGATAGAATCATTTTTGGCAATGTCCTACTAGCCATTGTGTTTTTAGAGATAGGGGTATCAGATGCATTAGAAAAATTCATGTGGGAGTACCCCGCAGAAGACCCCTCACCCAAAAAAAAATTTAAAAATATGCCTATGACACTATGACGACTGTGTACAAGGTGCACTTGGAGAAATGGTATACATGCCTGAGGAATGCATTCTGGGCAGAATGGAGGATCCCTGAACAACTACCAACAGCCACTAATGGAGAAGATGAATTTGTTGTGTACCATCATTTCTACCTGGGTAGATTTAAACAAATAGATGAGGCATGGAGCCCATGGTTTCAAGGGAAGAAGTAGTTCATGGGAAGTACCCAGACCTTGCGTGTCAAAAGGAGGTATATTAAGACACATTGGATGTCATTCGAAGTTTACAAGGAGAGATCCAGTGTCTAAAGGAGTAGTTGAGGAGGGAGGAGCAAGGAAGGAGGGTCAAGGCACCAAAGGATGACCTGGATGAGGTCAAGGAAGTATGTAAAATGTTAAGGCAAGGGAATATTATCCCCTTGCTAGGATCATGGTTAAGAGATAAGGTACCACGTGCCGGGGGAGAGCGCAAGAGGCAGGTCTTGTATGTAAACCTTCGCCCTCACAGCCTTGACTATGACAAGAAGATCACATTGGATGCAGTCATAGATGGATGGCTCCTTAGTAATATCCTCATTGACACATGTGCAGAGGTCAATGTTATCACTTTGGATACATGGCATCAGATGGGGAGACATGCATTACAGTCATCTTCCAATGTCCTATATATGGAAAATAAGACAAAGGCAAAGCCCATTGGTGTCTTAAAGGATGTAGCTATCACTATCTAGGGAGATAAGTTTACTAGGGACTTCGAAGTCTTGGCACTCGTCGAGGTAGAAAATTTTCTAGCACTACTTGGGAACCCATGGTGTTAAAAGAACAATGCAGACCTTTAGTTCAACAAAGGGTACATCAAATTTTAAAATAAGGAGGAATAGGTCATTATACCCCTGGCTGATGGGAAGTCAACACCTTATACTGAAACTTTGGGAGAAGAAGTCCTGGACAAGATATATGTGTGCTCAATTAGGGACCTAGAGATAATCCATCCTACCAACGGAGTTATCCAATTTGAGGATGCTTAGTCAGTAAGTGACATTACCAGTCTAGTATATGATAATTGGGCACATGTGACTTATGAATTGATCAGATAGTAGTTAAGAGGATCGGTGGAAAAGGTAATAAAGGTGCATACAGTCGGGTGCCTAGGAGGAAAGGAGCTTCCTAAGTATTCAGGAGGATCCTTCCCTGAGATATTTTTGCAGGAGATGGAAGCTCAGTGGAAGGAGGAGAAGGAATGGAGAGGGATGTTAAGCTATGTACTTCTCGTCATAGTGGCATGGTGGTGGGCTACACATTAGGAGAACCTTTTAGAATGACGCGAGGTGAGAATCACTCTCTCTATCATGTTCTTTGGAAGCAACGTACCCACCACCATCATGGACTACCATGGGAAGGATCCTACCTCTTTCCATATCTAGGAGTGTGAGAGGATCTGGAGAGAAGGTTCAGAATCTTTTCCATTGTCCCTCTGGGTACATAAATTTTATTTTACACTACAAGGTTACGCGCGCATGGTACATTCATTCTAAGACATGCTTCTAGATAGGGAATTAGCAAGAGCTAGTGGTTGACCTCATTCAAACCTTTGAGTATCGAAGTACCAAGCCATCAATTGATAAGGCATTATATCTTTTCAAGCACCTTTCCATGGGGGATAGTGCCATGGTAGAAGATAGGTTTTTGGAGTTACTCAGTGGACTAGGTTTGGAGGCATGCTTTGAAGAAGAGGCAAAAGAAGTAGAAGAGATACAACTTGAGCACGGGTGTTTAGAAAAATAGAAGGGGAAGTTGGTATATGTTATTGATGGGGAGGAAGTAGAAATCTTGAATTTTAACCATTATGTAGGGATGCGCGAGGTAGTGGAGAGTGTTGATACTCTTGCACGTGCCTACTATGAGCCCTTAAAGACAAACAAGGTTAACATCAGCTCAGGAGAAGAACCTAAGGAAGCTATCATTGGAGATTAATTGTCAGAGAAGGAAGTCTCTAAGATCATTGATTTGTTGCATGAATTTTAGGATTTATTCCCATGCAGGCACCATGAGCTCAAAGGCATCCACCATTCCTTGGGGGAGATGAGGATAAAGCTGAAGGATGGTGCACTCCCGGTGAGGAAGGGACCCTACCAAATGAATCCCAATTTGTGTGTGAAGGTAAAGGAAGAGATAAACAAAATGATAGCTTCTGGGATCATTGAAGTTGTGGAAGAATTGAAATGGATAAGTCCGATGGTAATCAACATCAAGAAGGATGGGTGGATTAGGATCTGCATGGATGATAGGGAGTTGAATGCAGTATGTTTCATTGGTCCTTTTCCAACCCCCTTCACTAAAGAAATTTTAGAGTTTGTCATTGGGCGCAAAATCTATTCCTTTATGGATGTATTTTCGGGGTACCACCAAGTCTGGATTGCAAAGAAACACCAGGAGAAGACAACTTTCACCACTGAATGGGGAAGCTTTGCATATAATTGTAAAGCATGGGACCATTGTCAGTGTATTGGCAAGCTAGGAAAAAGAGATGAAATGCCTTTGCACCCTATCCCTAGCTCTGAACCTTTTTAAAAATGGGTAATAGACTTTATAGGCCCTATTGCACCAGTATCATGTAGGACTGGATCATGCTATGTAATCACTTGCACAGACTATTTGAAAAGGTGGACAGAGGCAGCCCCAACTAAAGACTGCATAGCAGCCATAGCGGCAAGATTTTTGTGGGAGAACATCATCACGAGGTATGAATGTCCTTTAATTTTAACCAGTGATAGGGGTACGCATTTCTTGAATGAGACCATGAGAATCCTGTTAGCATAGTTCATGGTGGCTCATCACAAGACTACACCCTATCACCCACAAGAAAATGGAACTGCAGAAGCATTCAACAAAATACTGAGTCATACCCTGATAAAGATTTGTGATGTCAGAAGACAAGATTGGGATGGCAAAGTATCAACAGTATTATGGGCTTACGTGACAAATTATAAAAGGTTGAACAAATCCACACCATTTCAATTGGTTTTTGGCACGGAAGTTGTTGTGTCGGTTGAGTTCATGTTACCTTCTCTGCAAATAGTGCGCGCAGGAGGGCTAGCTGATGAGCAAGTGCTAGAAGAGAGAATTGATGAATTGATGAAGCTAAATGAAATATGATCACTCACCATGTGGAGCCAAACAACAAAAAAAGCAAAGCAAAAATCATGGCATGATCGCCACATCAGAAACAAGAAGTTTGAGGTTGGGTAAATGGTCTTACTGTATGATTCTAAGTTTTTGTGCCATCTTGGGAAATTGAACGTCCATTGGTTATGTCCCTATAAAATCTCATACATCCTTGACTCAGGTACATGTCAGTTACAAGCACTAGATGGAATGAAATTTCCATGACACTTCAACGGGAGTAGGCTGAAGCCCTACTATAAATAAGTCTTCTTGTTGTTTGTAAATAAGGCAGTTTTGCCAGATAATTTAGAATTTTCCTTTATGAATTTCTTTTCTTGTGTTTCACTTTCACGTTGTTGTTTTGTTTTGCACCTTGGGCACTGGTAACCTTACTACTTTTTTAGGATTTTTGAGTGCATAGAGGACCGCGTATCATTTTAGTGTGGGGTGGAGTGATGTGGAGGTGAACATGGGTAAAGTTTCAAGGAAGTTTGTGTTAAAAATCCCAGTTTAATGGCCCTGTTGAAAGATATGTATGAAAAGAAAAGATGGAAAAGGATGGTTGGTGTCAAGATAAGGCTACTTTCAAATCCCACGTACAAAGGAGGAAAAAGTGCATAAGCAACATGAGGTAGGCAAGAGGAAAAATCAAGACAGAAGAAGTGCCTTTGGTGCTTGTGAAGCATGTGTAAGAGTCTCCTATCAAGATGGATTGGTTGCGCATTAGAAGGTTGGAAGATTATCCGTGCAGGTTTGGGCTTCGCATTAAATGTTAAACTTATGGTGGTAGGTAAAGAAGCACTTAATTCTTAAAAAGGGAAAAACTATAAATAAAAGGTCAAGGCATTTCATTATTCACTTTACGTCTAAGGAGAAAGAAGCACTTTTTACATCTTCGCAAACTAGGGCTTCCAAAAAACTGATCCATGTGAGGAAAAAATTGAAGATTTGGAGCGTGAGTAACTAGTTTGGATTTACAAACTAGAAGGAAGGGATTTCACGGGCATAAGATAAGTTGTGAGAAGGTGTCTTCTTGTGAATGGGTTATCCCAGTTAGATTTTGAAGAACTAGGGCATGGGTTTAAAGAGTTTTCCTCACAAAATTGGGATCTAAGGTTAGAGAGAGTGGTGGAATAGAGTAACATGAAATGATTTAAGTGATAAGAGGACCTAGAAAATGGCACCCAAGAAACCAGTTAGCACACCTAAGAATGGCAAGGGCAAGGGAAAATAGTAAGAAACTGATGTATGTACAAATGAAGAGTGGTATGCAGAAATGCAGTACCCAGATGGAGTGTTACTGGGGAAGGAGTGGGAGTCCCATCTAAGAAACATGTCTATAAATGACTAAAATCATCGTACAAGCACAATCGAGAAGGAGATGGCATTGGAGTTAGTGTGCCCAAAAAACAAAAGGACATCAAAGTGTTTTCCCATTTATAACGATGATGTGAAGGTCAAGTTGGGGAAGGAATGGTTATTACAACTCTTTGAGTTTCCCTACTTCGGGAAGCATAAGCACCTATATCAATGGCTAATGTCGTGGATGCATAAAGACTACTTCCATTTCATAAGGTGCAAGATGTGCATAACCCCTCAGCTCATTTCACATGTACGTGCTCAAGAAGAGGACCATAGTCAAAGAGAAGACTCCAAAGCTATAAATCCATTAGGCAAGGAGTCATTAGGAGGAGGAGAGAGAGATTCACCTACACCGGAGTCCCCGGTTATGAAGACATAGAGGATAGAAGAGGAGACCACCTCAGAAGAAACTAGGAGTTTGGAAAAGTACATAGGTAAAAAAGATGATAGTGAAGAGGATGATAGTGGAGAAGAAGTTAGTGGGGGAGAGGATCATGGAAAAGATCAAGGGCCACCTATCTTCAACGTGCATGATTCAACAGAAGAAGGTGGAGAAGATGAACAAGGGTTCCTTTTCATGCAGCGTAAGGATAGCTAGGTAGGAGAAGGCACCCAAGACATGGGAAAAAATGAAGAGGTTAACACACAAAATTAGAAGGCTTCAAGCCCTACGGAGGAATAGATAACCAAGGTGGAAGAAGGAGAAGAAAGAAAGAACATTGAGACCTTGGTGAGGGAGAAGTTTGAACACAACGCTAACCCAGTGTTGAACAAGGAAAAGAAAGAGAGCACAGAAGAGGACCATGGTAGCACTAGAGGCCCCATTTTAAGTGTAAGTATTCCTAAGGGCATGCATATGGGAGGAAAGTGTGCAAAAGAGGAGAGGCCAGAGATGGGTTATATTGATGACCCTAAGAAATTGTTTCACGCACGGTTCCAAAGTACAATTCCGGTAGAGGATCTTGTGGCAATGTCATCTTTTGATAAGAAGGCTGTATACCCATAAATAAGGAAGATTCTCTCATGGGCAATAGAGTCCCACCTTGATGAGCTAGAATTTGAAGTGAGCCATGGGGCAATAATAACATTGCCAGGACCAAAAAAAGATAACCTAGTGGTGGATGCCTAGCATCTCTCAGATGAACAACTGTGTAATGCAACTCAACAAGGTCTCCATTGAAATCAAAGCTAGACTCTTCCAGTGGAATGATAGAATTAGAGATCTGTAGGAGGAGATGAAGAAGAAAGAGGAAGAGCTAGCTACAAGGATGAAGGAGCTAAGTCAAGAGAAGTTGATCAGTGCCCAGTGGCAGCGTGAGTTAGAGGATGAAAAGGCTAAGGTATGCACAGTATATAAAAAGTTGGAGTCTATTAATGATGCTATAGTGTTGAAGCATCTAGACCTAACATCTCCCACACAAAATTATGGGTCTTCCTTGGGATTCCTGGAGGATTTAACAAGATTTCTCACCATGGAGAGATAACGACTAGCCTTAGAGTCTGCAAAAGAAGTTTCTGCATGCCTAGAAAAAGAAGATAAGTTGAAGGTTGTGGCACTCGTAGCGAAGTATAGCAAGGTGCTTGCTAATGTGAAGGTTGCTTCCCAAATTGCTGAGGTCGTGTACAACAACTGCATGGATAGAGACAAAGTGGCAGGAGCCTTGGTCACCACTCATGAAGCATAATTCAAGGAGTTTCAAGAGAAGAACAAAGGGAATATGGTGGAAAGGGATAGAGTCCTTA
Organism: Taxus chinensis; assembly: GCA_019776745.2. NCBI lineage: Eukaryota > Viridiplantae > Streptophyta > Pinopsida > Cupressales > Taxaceae > Taxus > Taxus chinensis. The sequence goes on along the minus strand of CM034147.1, from coordinate 342,706,097 downwards.
CCGAGGTTGAAAAGAAATCAGAGGCCATTAAAACCTTAAGCGGTTCAATCAAAAACCGGTTGAAGGAACTTTACCCACAGATTACATAAAGAATGGATGCGTTAGAGGATGTAGGCAAGGAGTTAGAGAAAATTACTGACACCATGAGTGCGTAAAGAAATGGATTAAGTTTTGGGGAGGTGAGTTCCCTAGTCGGAGACCTCTGTCAGAGAGCACGGGATGAATTCGATGCCTAGAACAAGTTGGAGGTCGACTTACAAAATGATTTTCCTAGCTTATTACAATGATGCCTTCACTTTCCCATTCTTTCTTCTTTCCCAATTATTTCATCCTCTTATTCTTGTTCCAAGGTGTAAGCCTACTATATTCTTTAAGGAAACCTGTGGCGTGTGCACGGACAGAACCAAGGTTCAAGACTTAGTTGTATTGGTTGTTCTGGGTAGAACACGTGAAAATCATGACCCGACTGTGCATGCGGAGTGGATAAGGTGCCAGTCTAGTAATAAGTTGGTCCAGGAAGGAGGATGCCTATGGTAGAAGCTTCTAGAAGCACATCATGGTAAAAAGTGGAAAGCTCAGCCCTGGAGGAGCATGCTCGCATAGAAGACCACATTCAGGCACTTGGCATCAAATCTGAGGGCATTAGAGGATGAGTTGGCATTCCATAAAGGCTATATATACAAGTTCCTATAGAAGTAGAAAAAGAGGAGAACTAGAGAGAGGGTGGAGCTCTGCAAAAATACTACAAGAACTCTGTTAGTGGGAAATTGTGTGTAGGAAAGATGTATCATGGGTATGGGATTGTAATAAATTTTATTTTCGATAGCCTAGCTACGTTAGTCTAGTTATAATGCATGATTGTGGTCTGCTTCTCTGTGACATTCTGTAAGGGCTCCATGAATGTAATAAGGTTACCACTTTACATGAATATAAACATTGATGATTTTGATGCTTACATCTTTCTCATAGTTCTCTTTCATTTATGTTTATGACTAAGTATGGATGCTTGTACAACTTATTTTTCTTTTGGTATAAGTTAGATAATATGTTAAGAACTTTCTGTCTGGAATGACTGTAAGGATCTAGAGGCCATTCTGAGCTCTATGGTACTTGTATGTTTGAATTCCCTTTAAATCTCTTAAACATGGATCATAGATGATATTTCCCATTAAACTCACATAAAAGAGAGACTCAGCACCCACACGTGCCTCGGGTTACTGCCTAGTATCCGTTGGGTGATAGGTTGGCACGCATGGGGTTCCTTTCTTTTGTGATAGGGGTAAAAATGAGTACACTAGCCTTCTTAGAAAAAAGGGATAACTTCAATAATCTGTTCTTTGAAGGAAGTGAAAACCCACACCGTGAATCAATCCCCAAAGAAGATAAGGAAGGGATTTAGTGAATTGATGAACAGGGAGTAATCAAACTGAAAGGAAACAAAATCCCTAAAGGCCTAGTTTCTTTGGAAGACCTCTTTGATAGGCACGACAGGTTCATCCAAGAGAAATAAAAATAGTATTCTCTGTGTCCATCTGATTTTGATCAAGAAAAACATTGGCACTTCAAAGAATCCAAGCATGGTTAACCTTGGTAAATGTTGCTCACCAGAAGAGAAGAGAATGTTTGTTGCTCTGCTAAAAAATTACTCAGATGTCCTAGCCTACTCCTATGATGAACTCAAATATTTCCAGCCAAAGGAAATGCATCACTCCATTCCTTTGAAGCAAGGAGCTAAGAATTTAGGAAAAAAAAAAGGCCCTAGAATCCAAATATTTATGATGTTATCAAAGAAGAGGTGACAAAGATGCTCAATGCTAGAATCATCTTCCCCATCCACCATTCAACATGGGTGGCTAACATTGTGCTAGTAAGGAAGAATAACGGGGAAATAAGGATTTGTGTAGACTTCTGAAACCTGAATCAAGAATCTCTAAAGGACAACTACCCTCTTCCAATCAAGGATCATATTTTTTAAGCAGTCACTAGATTTGAAATGCTATCTTTGCTTGATGGATTCTCAGGGTATAACCAAATCGAGGTGGTAGAAGAATATTGCAAAAAAACAACCTTCACAATAGCTTGGGGCACTTTTTCCTATAACAGAATGCCTTTTGGCTTGATCAATGCTGGAGCCACTTTCTAGAGAGCAATGGACTTGGCCTTCAAAGATTTGAAACATTGCATTTTCATTTACCTTGATGACCTCATGGTTTTTTCAAAGAGGAGGGGAGATCATATCAATCATTTGGAGTAAGTCCTTGTAAGGTGTAGGAAATATGGCATTTCTCTAAATCCAAAGAAGTGCATTTTTGGAGTCATAGAAGGTAAGTTGTTAGGAAATATTGTGGACAAACATGGATCACAAATTCATCCTGAGAGGGTCAAAGCTATCCAAGCACTAGCCTTACCAACCAGTAAGAAGGGAGTTCATTCATTCTTTGGAAAGGTAAACTTCCTTCATCATTTTTTGCCTGAGTTTTCTAAACTGACTAAGCATATAACTTCCATGATCAAGCCTCAAGAAAGTTTCAAGTGTAATAAGGAAGGAAAAAAAGCATTTGAGGAGATCAAGAAAGCCATTGCCAAAGCTCCAACTCTTGTATCTCCCAATTTTAATAAGGATTTCATCATGTATTATTACACATCAGAACATACACTCTCTGTTGTTCTTGTTTAGAAAAATGATGAAGGTTTGGAAGCACCCATTACTTTCATGAGATGTCCTTTGAAAAATCATGAGCTAAAGTACAACCAATTGGAGAAACATGCATATGCAGTGGTCAAAGCTATTAAAAGTTTCATATTCTACATTCTCAATTCCCATACAGTGGTGATGGTCCCTAGAAGTGCAATCAAGTCCATTTTGACTCAACAAGATCCTGAGGCTAAGAGAGGAAGTTGGATTGCAAAGACCCAAGAGTACAACTTGGAGATTAGACCCTCTAATCTAGTAAGAGGAAATGGTTTGTGCCAACTGATTGCTGAAGATGAAACTCTCAAAGATCAGTAGGGAGAAAAATATGGTGTTTTCTCAACCTGTTCAAAAGACAGTCCACATGCACTCTTTGTCACCACTAGTGATGAGTGTTATGCTGACATTCCTTACTACCTCACTTATGGAGAATTCCCTCCTCATCTTTATTACAAACAAAGAAGGACACTCAAGCTAAAGGAAAACAAGTTTTTGATCTAGAATCATTCACTTTACAAGAGAGGCCTAGATGGTTGTTTCCTCAGGTGTGTAGATAAGGAGCAGTAAGAAAAGTTGCTTAAGGCATATCATGATCAAGCTTGTGGTGGACATTTCTCAGTAATGGTCACTACACACATAAGATCCTCAGAGGGAGATATTATTGTCCCTCCATCTTAGAAGACACTCAGGATTGGGTTTCCAAATGCAAAACATGTCAACAATTTGTTGGAAAGCCATAACCAGCTGCACTGCCACTCAGACCTGTGGTGATTGAAGAATCATTTTAGCAATGGGGGCTAGATTTTATTGGTGTTCTAAATCCTCATTCTAGTACAGGGAATACTTATGTACTCACTACAACTAATTACTTCACTAAATGGGTGGAATCCATCCCAACCAAGTAAGCGAACTCTGAAACAGTCTACAACTTCATCAAGGAGAATATCATTGTTTGTTTTGGAATACCACAGAAAATTGTTGTTTGACAATGCCACCTATTTCTCTTCCAATGAGCTCATAGAGTTTTTTTATGGCTTTGGAATCTCCCTATCTCACTCTTCTGACTACTACCCACATGGAAATGGGCAAGCTGAGTCAAGAAACAAGAAAATTGTGACCATTGTTTGTAAGTTGGTAGATTAGAATCAAAGGAACTAGCACAAGAAGTTATACGATGCATTGTGGGCTGATAGGATCACTCCTACGAAGGAATAAGGTATGTCACCTTTCCAAATGTAGTATGGAGTTGAGGCAGAGATCCCCCTCAAAATTGAGATTCCATCTCTCAAGTTGTTGCAAGAAATAGAAGATGGTCAATACAAAGACTCCATTGACAAGAGGATCCTCTTCTTGGAAAATATGGAAGAAATTAGATGCCAAGTGGTGGATAGAATTAAAGAACACCAATTAAAATTGAATAAGATCTTTAACAAGAGGCAAAAGACAAGATAATTCAAGGTTGGAGACTTTTTCCTACTATGGGACAAGAGAAGAGAACCAAATGGCAGCCATGTAAAGTTTGATTCATTATGGCTCAACCCATTCCAAATTCATGGAACTTGTGGTGAGAATGTTTTTTTTCTCTCATACTTCGATGGAATGCCATTGGAATCACCTCGAAGTGAGAAATACTTGAAACTGTATCATCATTGAAAGCAGGTTGTCCCCCACCTTGTACCTTAGGTATTTTCTTGGTGTGTTTCCCTTTTCTGTTGCGTGGTTTTGGTTTAAGTTTTGTTTTGTTTTTGTTGTGTGTGGTTTGGCTTGTGTGTTTCCTCCTTCTTCCATTCTTTCTTAGAATTGTACATGACTCTACAATGGGGCAATGTATAAGGTATTGGTCAACGTAATATGTTTTAAAACTTGAGATTCTGGATCCTCATGCCATGCCCTAGCCATGCCCAGTTCACGCCATGTCCCCAAGCTAGAGCCAATTGTTGTCTCCTAAAAACTGCTCTGCATTTTCATAGCCAAATTCAAAAAAAAAATTGATCTCATACCCTCTGTTGGTGTTTAAGCCAAGTTAGAGATTTAAGAACTTAGAAAAATTTGTCCCCTAGTGCTGTTTAAATATTTGTTTTCCTCATTTTGAGAAATTCTCCATCTCTCGGTATGTGCACGAGATGTCCTCTTTACAATCTCCTTTGTGATCGAAATTGTTCACTTATTCTATGGCCTGGGTTGTCAAATAATTGTTTTTCCCCATGCCTCTAGTTCACGAAGGAAATTCAAGAATTGGACTCAAAATGACGAAGTTCTCTTCCTCTGTGTATTTTTCCCACAGCCGAGATGACGGGTGTCTTTTCCCCATCAAATTTTGGCCCCAATGAATGTAGGTATGTGGTTAGATCCTATTGGATGGGGAGGAATGGGAGTTTTGGTGAACTTAACACCTTTGGTCACTTTTTGCAAAAATAGTAAATTTTCTCCTCGGCCCCAATCAGGCTGATAAAGGTATTCTAACCTCAAATTTTGAGCTCCACATGTTAAAAAGTCAAAGTAGACTCTGAGATGGGCCATCAAGGGTCAATTTATGAAATCAGTGCTAGATCGCCACGTGGTTGGAGTCATTCCAGAGGCAATGTGAACCGTTGAAAATTTCTAAGAGGATGAGTGGGCCATCAGGGGGATTTGAGATTTTGAGCTTCTTTATCAAAGAGGTAAAAATTTTAAAAATTAACCCGTAACCCTAATCAGGCTATTAAGGAAAAATTCGAAGCTTGAGCCCGCAAGGAATAAGTCAAAGGTGAAGCCCGTTGTTGAAAAGTCAAAGCAAACGAGTGGGCCATTGGGGCATTTTTGGAATTTTAACCAAATTTCCAAAAGTGAAGAAAATTTTCTAGAATGCTCCACGGCTCCACCAAGGTCTCAGGCCCGCTGTTGAAAAGTCAAAGTGGGAGAGCAAGCAAGCAGAGAAATTTGATTTTTTGAGCCTTTTTTCCAAAAAAGGTTAAAATGTTTAGAAAAGAGTCACGACCCCATCTCCAACCAAAATGTGCTACGTGTCCTAGTCAAATCAAAGAGTAGACCGGTGGAGGAATTTGGGTTTTTGAGTCTTTTTTCCAAAAAAGGTTAAAATGTTGAGAAAAGGGCCGCAATCCCATTTCCAATAAGAACATGCCACGTGTCTAAGTTGAAAATTCAAAGCGGGGTTGCGGGCCAATTTGTTCCAAATTGCCAAATACCACAAAAAATCAAAAAATGCGAAAGGCTTCCCACGTAACCACTCCAATCCTTTCCTGCCATGTGGATGGCCCAATTTCAGAGTTAGAAGAGCAAATCAATGGTCTATATTTAAACCGGCAAATTGAATGTAACTGTTTCTTTGCAAGATCTAGTTTTTAACCCGCCATGAGTGTTTTCTTTGCAACAGAGGAATTTCAAAAGGCATTGAGGATTTGTGAATTTGTAACCATTTCTTGTGAAGAATATAATGGCTTCCTGACGTCATTCCATAGGCTAATGATTGATTTCAAAAAATACCAGAGTGCTCTGTACCTGAAAAAGATAGAAAATGCCATTCTTCTTCTATTTTCTCTTCTTCCTTGAATTTCTTCCATTCTCAAGCTATGTACAAACTCTACTCGAGCTTCAATAAGAAAAGAAGGAATTTTTGCCTCTTTGATTGAGGAATTAATTAGTACTTTACGACCAATGAGTTTCATTTGGTCTTGTAGCTTCTCCTGTGGATTTGTTTTTTCTTCTGACTATGAATGCATGTAAATGAAATTTCTAATTAATGTGTGTGGGCATTTGATAATCTACTAACAACATTAGTTTTTCCTACCTCCATTCTCACTCCCTTTCCCCTTCTCAAACAAATCTCTTCTCTAGTGAGAAATTTCTAGCTTTTCCACAGGGATAGTGGAGCCCCTATTAGATCTCTGGTCAAAAGGCAACCATTGAAATCCACTTTTTCACGCATACACATATAGAAATTACATCGGTCAAGTAGAGGGAATTAGATTCCCATAGTGTTGGCTTGAAATCCACCTATTTGTCCACAAGACAAATTTTCTCGCCAACACACATATTGTTGGCACACAATTCAGTGTGATAGTGGGGACACAAGGTGCGACCACTTTAGGACCTTTACCAGCTAAGGGAGGTGGATCTGGTGGGTCAGGTGGAATAAGAACTAGCGGACCTGGTGGACATGGCAAATCTAGAGGATCTAGTGGGTCGGGATGGATATGCACTAATGGATCTCATGGATCTTGTGGTAGAGGCAACACAAGAGGGAATCCAATATCTGGATCAGGTGGACAAGGGGCCTCAACCACCTCAAAAAGTGTTTTTTGAGATGTCTTTGTATCTACTAGATTATAAAGGTGTTTAGGATGTTGTAAAACATGTACACAAATGTGATTTGATATGGCATGCGAAGGGGATCACTACCTTGGAGCGGAAGGAAAATCATTTTGCAACGATGTTGCAAGGGTGCATGCATAGTTGGTACCGAAAGTATGATCCCCACTAGAAAGTAGTAGATTATACCGCATTGTGTAAGTCCTTCTTAGACGAATTTCATATTCCTGAGTTTGAACAGAAGAGCATTAGTGGTCTGAAGGAGATTCAAAAAGTAATGGTAGAGAGTGTGTGGGAGTATGACATGTAATTTAAGACTCTCTTATAAAAATTGTCTTATGATATTCATCCTTCACAGCATGCTCAATGGTTTTTTGGAGGGTTGATAACACCTTTTAGAAGAGTGTTGTCACATAAGACTTTCACAGGCCCATGGGAAGCCTTGGAGACTTCCCTGTGTGCCGAGACTGTAGGAAGCGTGGATACCAATGTTATTCCTTTTCTTGAAGCTCATATTGATGCCATGGAAAAACAGCTAGAGAATATTTTTGTGAACTTGGAACATGAGGCTCACATTGGCCTATGGTGCATGGATTGTGAGGTAGAGGGGCATAGGAAATACATTTTTCCTCAGAGATCAATACGCACCATGATGGATAAATCTAACAGATAACGTGATTCTTACTTCATACCACTCTAGAAGGTTATCGCAATGGGTATTGATGGATACGCACCATGATGGATAACACCATGGCAGAGGATAGAATACTAGAATTATTGGGTGAACATGGCTTAAAAGGGAACTTTTATGAGGAAGAATCAGAGGAGATACAGCTTAAGCACGCATGCATGGAAAAAGAGAAAGGAAAATTGGTCTATGTGATCGATGGTGAAGAAGTGGAAAATTTGGATGCTAACCATACTCTAGGTACATGTGAAGTTATGGATAGTGTCGATGAGCAAGCGCATGCCTACCACAAACCCCTAAAAATAAAATAGGTCAACATTGGTTCAAATTCAGAACCTAAGGAGGATATTATTGAAGATTATTGGAAAAAATAGGATGTTTCAAAGATCATCAATCTATTTACACAAATTTTAGGATTTGTTTCCGTGTGGGTACCATGAGCTTAAAGGAGTTCACCAATCCTTGGGAGAAATGAAGATCAAGTTAAAGGAGGGATTGCACCTAATTCAAAAGAGACCTTATCCAATGAATCTAAATCTACATGTCAAAGTCAAGGAGGAGATTGACAAGATGATCGCATCAGGCATCATTAAGGTTACTGAAGAATCAGAATGGATAAGTCTGATGGTCATCAACATCAAGAAGGATGGGAGGATAAGGATTTGTGTTGATTATAGGAATATAAATGTGGTTGTGTTATTGACCCTTTTCCAACACCCTTCACTGAGGATATCCTAGAAGGAGTAGCTAGGCATGATATCTATTATTTCACAGATGAATTCTCATGATATCATCAAGTTATAATTACAAAGGAGTACCAAGAAAAGACAACTTTTGCCATTGAATGGGGAATTTTTTCCTATACAATCATGCCTTTTGGACTAAATAACATGTCTGTTATGTTTTCACACATTGTGGTGCAGGAATTTAGAGACTTCATCCATAAGTTTCTTCAAGTCTACCTTGATTATTGGACGGTATATGGATTAGTGAGGGATCATTGTAACAGTCTGAGGCTTATGTTTGAAAGATGTCAGCAGTTGAGGATATCCCTCAACATTAAGAAATTTGTTTCCAATACTCCATTTGGAACCCTTTTAGGGCATATCATATGTAAGGAAGGCTTGCTGGTGGATCATGCCAAAGTTTTTGTTGTTGTGGGATTAGGGGAACCTACCAGCCAGAGCACAGTGCGTGGATTCCTTGGGCATACTGGGTAATACCAGAAATTTATTAGGGGGAATACCAAGATCGTCATGCCATTGGAAAAGTTTCTAAAACACAAAATTACATTTCACTAGGGAGAGGAGTAGCGGATGGTATTTTATACATTGAAGAATAAGCTTATCATTGTGCCCATATTATGCTTTCCTTCTTGGGATAAGCCATTCCATGTACATGTTGATGCTACAAGAGTGGTGATTGGGGAAATTTTATCACAACCTAGAGAGGGAATTATTTACCACCCCTTGTGCTTTGCTAGTAGAAAGCTAACCCCATAAGAGCATAACTATATTGCTACTAAGTGTGAAGCGTTGTCAATGATCTATGCACTACACAAATTCAAGAAGTATCTATTGACAACACCCTTTATATTATACACGGACCACATCACATTGAAGTACTTGGTAAATAAGCTCATTTTACAAGGGCACATATACTAATGGGTCATGTTGTTTCAAGAGTTTGAGTTTACAGTTGTTGTGAAACTAGGTAAGAGTAATTTGGGACCTGACCATTTATCAAGGATTGACTCAAGGGAGGATGCACAGAGCATTGAGGATACAATGTCAGATGTGTAACTATTTAGATTGTGGTACGTGCCCTCTGACATGGAAGATATTGGTATGTTTCTCAAGACGGGTGTGGCACCAAAGGGAATGAAGACTTTGGAAAGGAAGCGGTCAGCCATACGCACTGCACCCAACATGTTAATTAGTGGAGACTTATACAAGCTAGTTCATGGTGGGGTTTTGTGCTGGTGTGTGTTAGAACATGAATGCATTGTAATCATAGAGGAAGAACATGGTAGAATTGTAGGAGGACACTATGTAGGGAATGTAACCATGCGCAAGATCCTTCTAGCAAGTTTTTGGTGGGAAACAGTTTACAAGGATTATATCAAGTATTGCAAGGCCTGTGACCACTACCAGCACCTTGGTAAACTAGGGAAAAGAGATGAAACTCCATTAAGACTAATTTCCAGTACAAAACCATTCGAGAAGTGGCTAATTGACTTTATAGGCCCTGTTTCCCCAGACGCACGAAAGATAGGTTCACCCTATATCATTACATGCACAGATTATCTTACAAGGTGAGCAGAAGCGATGCCTACAAGGGATTGTACAATGATAATAACAACTAAATTCTTATGGGAAAACATAATCAGTAGATATGGATGTCTGCTGAGTTTAACAAGTGATAGGGGTACCCGTTTCTTGAATGAGATAGTTAGGGTATTGTTGGAAGAATTCATGGTAGCCCACCACAAGACTAGCCCTTATCACCCAAAAGCTAATGGGATTGTTGAGGCGTTTAACAAAATTCTAAATCATGCGTTAACCAAGATTTGTGATGTGGGAAGAAAGGATTGGGATGATAAAAAAAATTCTATGTTATGGTCATTGTACGATGGAAAAGTGACAAGCGAGCATGGGAATCTACAAGTAACTCTTCCTTGCACCTGACCTCCCGAGTTCATGCCGAGACATCTGGTGGGGATGGAATATACGTGGGGTGCAAAAAAACTAGTTAGGCAATCTTATGTCTTTGATGTACACTAATGGAATCTGTGAGTCTAAGGAAAAGAAGGCCCTCCTAACCTGAACTGGTGTGATAGATCATTTGGTGAGGATGACTTCTCGAAGGCTCCAATCAATATCAAGCTCTGGCATGATCCGATCTATAGGTTGTGGAATACGTGGAAGATAGCTTGTGGGTGCTTCGTATATGTCTCCTGATATGGTCATGAAAATGGATGATGGATAAATAGTGGATTTTATGGGTGATTCTCTGGTCTAGTCCAGAAATCCTTAGCTTGATTATCTACTACGTCTAGTGAGGATAGTTGTGCGATAATGCTTGGTGGAAGTGGAGAGGACTTGAATATCAATGTGCATAAACCAACATCAACATCTGATTGACCTGTGGATCACAACCGTAAGTTCGTGGTTGTTGTGGACCTCCTATGGTCATGTGAAGAATTAATCTCTAATCGTTAATACCCAATAATCATATGTCTTTTGGGCCTCTGTGTTTAGAACTAAAAGTTGTGCAATCTTCTCAGAGTACCTTACAGGAGTTTTGGCAACTTGAATTCTTAAGCTAGTGTCTATGTCAATGAGGATGTCTCTTGCATCTGGCTGTAGGACCAAAGGATCACAACCGAATGTTTGCTCTCTTTCAAGCCCTTCTACAGTCATGTGGATATTTATTAATACAATTTGTAGTTTGGCTAGTTTGACCAAAACATATGCACTTTGTCGTCTTCTATGTTTAATCCTCTCAACTGTGTGTTGATTTCTTGTAGGTCTGTTGTTGCTCGGAAGACCTGAATTCTGAGATTTTTTGTATATCAGTTATTTCTACAACAAGATTGGGTTGAGGCACAATTGGCTCGAATATGTATTCTCGGAGCTCCCTAGGTCCCGTGATTGTCATACAAAAGAAACAATATAAATCTAACTAAAGCAAAGTAAACTAAGTATGTAAAGTATATCCATAGCATATATAAATTCTCTATTTTTGTATTTTTGACAGAATATTTAGCAAAATTAAGATAACAACTATTTTAATAGAATTGAAAGAGCAATTATTTAATATTTAGCAAATGACAACTAAGCTAATAACAGATCTTAAAACAAACAAAGTAGCCAAGTATAGTTGTCTGCCTGTGTAGTTGTGAATATATTCTAAATAACCAAATAACTGATCTAATTTATTTGAAAGACCCCCGATCTTACCTCAGAAGTGAGGAATGAATCATAGTTTCTCAGAAACTATCAATCCCCACAACTTCCCTGGCAATATCAAAAGTGAGATTTAACTGAAATGAAATGATTCACTACTCTATTTGATATGTTTTTAACTAGAAATTTGATAGCTTGAACCTGGATTTTACATAATAATGGAGAATCCAATTGTGTGTGGCTTTGTCCCCTCAGTGTGGTCTCCTCGTTCCTTCGTGCTCACGTGAATCCAAAAAAGTGTGTAATGCTAGCATCAAAAAAAGTAGGTATTGGAACAATGGCAGCTTTGGATGTAGACTAAATATAATGCGATTAGGAGAGGGATAATGCAAGAGAACAGAGCTTGGCTTATGCAATTCCTAGCAGGATTTATTGCGAGCCATGTAACACAAAACATCCAGAACCTGAAACTATCCTTCTTGATGAACAAGACCTACAACTCTAATGGCTTTAGACTAAAAATGAAACTATCCTATCTCAATTGATTGTATGAAACAGTAATAACACTAGAACAAGAAGATCATGTGGCTTCTAAACAGCAAAATAAGACTAACTATGCATGCAACAAATGAAAAACTATTGAATTCCTAAGCAAGAACTGAAAGACTAAATTATTGAAATGAGAAGATGAGGGACAATTTTTGAGTGGCCATTTGCTTGTAATCAAACCATCTATTTATACAATTCCCATTCACCCCAAGGTAACTCCAACTAGAACTCTTTTACTATAAACAATGGAGAAACACTATTCTAGGGAATCAAAATCATAAATACAAGCCAAGGTGGTGGAAAAAGCTTGTAAAAGTTAAAAATTTACACGAGTCACAATCCAAAGAATGTGCTAGTAAAACGCGTGCAGGACCGCCGCCCTGAGCAGGGGGTGGTTACAGGACTGCTGCCCTGCCTAGGCGGTAGTCACGAGACCGCCACCCAAACAGGGCGGCGGTTTTGTCACTGAAGACAAAATACAAAGGAAAAGATGAGGAAAGAGTAAAACAAAACATGCAGAGGCTAAACAGGGCATGTGGGATGCTAACGTGCACTTGGAGAGCTTTTACGAATCCCAAACACCTTATGAGGAGACCTGTATCATCATTGGGGCATGTGTAACATCGTTCTGGCAACGCAGTACCCTTACAATTTTGGGTACGTACATATTGCCCCCTTGGAGAAGTGTTTTAGCCATGAAGAGGCGTAAAATGGTGGGTCTGAGTATGGCGGTCCCAAAATGGGAATTTAGAAATTATACCTGACACGTCCATGTGTCAAAATGACACCATCCAAAATTCTCGCTACCTACAAAATGAAAAGAAGACTCAAGTGCATATAGATAAAATAAGCCGAAAAATAAATATTAAAATAATATGAAGTGAGGAATTACCATTTGCGCGGGATAAGAACTTACCTCCGTCGGCGCTCCAAACCTGCGAAAAGTGCATTCAAAACGAGTCAAAATGCTATATATTTAAAAATGGGCCCATTTTCCTATTCATTTGTGCGTGTTGATTTGATTGATTTTGAGCTCTGGGACCCACAGTGATGGTTTTTGATGAGAGTATAGTCAAAACATTTGTGACAAGATAGCGATCATGCCTTCACGAGAAGATCCTTGACCCGCGAGATCTCAGGTTAGTTCTTCTCAATTTACCGTTTTATACCTAAAATGTAAAAATGATGAAATCTTCACCATGGGGGGGTAATTTTTGAAAAATTTAGTTTTAAATGTGTCCTTAGGGGAGGGACGCCTAATGGGTAGGCTCTCATTTTAGTCAAAATGGTCATTTTTTGTGTTTTTGAGCATTTTTAGGGCACGTGACCCGTTTGAAAATGCGGGACACGACCGCCGCCCTGAGCATGGTGGCGGTTACAGGACCGTCACCCTTCAAAGCAGTAGTTACAGAACCGTCACACTACTCAAGGCGACAGTCCTTTACAAAATGCTAAAATAACATTGTTTTGAACCCATTTTTGCACTTTTAGTATTCTCATATGTTTTAATGATTTTTCCCAATGTAATTTTGGTGTTAACTTACTCTTTTTTTTTGCGTTTTTTTGTGTGTTTTACAGAAGAAGGAAGAGTACATCAAATGGAGTCGTGAGAGAGATTGTGATTGGCTTCCACCAATTTTGTATGCACTTTCTTAGGCCAAGCAGGATACTTTTTAGAGGGCTGGCATATTACGTATATCACGGGTTCCTCATATCGCACCTTCTAGTCACATACTGTGTGACTTGTTTTCGTATTGGGATGCTAATCGGAACACTTTCTGATTTCCAAGAGTCAGAAGTGAGTGGAATATCACCCTGGAGAACATCTACCACATCTTGGGAGTCCTAATCATCGAGAGATGGCTTACACTTGAGACAACGGGGTCGCGGGCTGAGATAGCTTAGTGGGCTACATGTATGGGAGACGTAATTGTCTACACTAGTTTGAAGAAGGGGGTGAGGGTCTATTCCATTCCTAGCTTGCCTATCCCCTTAATTTGTTAGGCCATTATGGGGATCCTTGCCTCGAGATTGATCGGGGAAAAGGGAGGGGATACCTTACTTTACTGATGGTCCCCTATTATTACACAAATTGAGGCACATGGCCGGATTTATGCCTGGGGAGCCGATATACTTGGGACCACCTACCATGACCTATACAAGGTGGTTCGCTTACAGGGACATTCTTTGAGCCATCCGACCTTGGTTATGAGCTAGGTCTATGAACGTATCATCCCCTATGGGAGAGGCGTAGAGGTGGAAAATCCCAGAGCCTTGAGGGCAGCCAAATGGACAGAGATGTCGGTGTTTAGAGCACCTCGCCAGTCAGTTACCTCCCTGACTATTGATGATATGGAGGCCATACCTTATCATTCCATGGCATGGTTATGGGACGAGGATAACCTCACTTTGATTTCTTGCTCTACTACAGGGCAGCTTGTGGATAGGATGGGGAAGGTAAAGACACACCCTTTTGATTGAGTGCCTCAGCAGTTTGACCTTGCCTACGTTGGTATGCTTCCCCCAGTGGTGCCAATATTCATATCATTTCGGGAGGCTAGGGGAGATCCTAGAGGCCAAGGTTGGACTATTGTTACTCCTGACATCCCTATTATAGCTAGGTGGGTGGTACATGCCCGAGAGAGAGTTAGTGCTCCTCAGGCACCTTTACTTTGGATTGCCGCCAATCCTGCCCATAGTGATGATGACCCTATTGATATAGACTCTGAGTCTGAGGAGTTCACAGGGGGAGAGATGGAGGAGGAGACCGAGGACATAGAGGTTAGTGATTTAGGTGGAGAGGAGGATAGTGATCTTGAATGGCATGACACTCAGGAGATCTTACAGGCCGAGAGGGCAGAGCAGAGTGCGGAGAGGGTGACTCTAGTCTCAGAGGAGTTTCCCTCTCAGGACCTAGGTGGAGAGGATGAGTCCCTAGTAGGATGTTATGTTTCCCCAGACACAGGAGGAGGACATCAGTCAGCGGCAACATCTGTGGTAGGTGCTGATCCTAGGGATCCCTCTTGGAGGCCCGGAGATCCAAGTGAGTTGTCACTCTTCTTTTAATATTTGTTTTTAGCTAGGATTGCCTTAGTTTTTATCTCTCCTTTTGTTCATTTTTGTTTTTATCTTTGGATTATTTTCTAATTTTTTTCTCCTTTGTTTACAAAGACTACTAATGAGTGGCAAGACTTGATTCACTAGGTATGTACTAATACCCTGATGCTCCCCATGGAGAAGACTCACGTCGAGCTGTCGATGGATGCGGGGGAGCCTTCAGCAGCCGGTAGGCATACCAATGTTTTCACCCCTGTCTGGTATGTGGCCAAGATGGTGACTTCTCTCTATACCGAGCTAGTTAGGTATAGGACTATAGAGCGCCTAATGAGGAGCTGCTCTCACAGCGAGGCTACAGCTACTATTCGAGACCATGAGCCCTCAGTGCACTCAGAGCGCCAGTGTAGCTGGAGTCCTAGACGTGGTCGTGCACCTTCTAAGGGATCTCATAGGGGTTGAGAGGCCACTTGGCTCTTTTTGTAGTGACTCTTGTTATATTGTTTACACAATCATTTTGTATTGTCCGAGCTCATTGAGCATTTTGACCATGCCTAGCACATGATGGCATTGTACATAAAACTTGATATTATATATATATATATATATACTTCTTTTTAGATCAGACTCTTGGTGTCTAGGATTTTGTGATTGATTTCCACATGTATATTAGATGCTTATTAGATTTTTTGTTTTTTTTATATGCTTTTCAGAATGTATGCAATGGAGAACAACTGATACAAGTGCTTTCTTCCTTTTGTTATTTCGTGATGCTGATGTATGATAATGCAAACACAATGTGATCTTGAACTTTAACTTCTATAAGAAATTTTCCAGTATTTCATATTTGTTTTGACAAAATGTGGTGATAAATTGATATGATGAGCAGATGAACTTACCCCACTTCGAACTCCACGCAGCTAGTAAGATGCAAGGGCTCACCACCGACAGCTAGAAAGGGCACAAGCTATGAGGAGTGTTGAAATGATAATGATGGGAGATAGACAAAAATTTGGTGGAACCAAATTAGGACACTACAAACCTACCCTACTCAAGTGACTTCATAGTTTAGAATGTGACTTGCTTTGTAGTTTATCTAGACTTAGATCCATAGATGGCCACTTGATTGACAAAATCTGGTTTTCAAGGTTTTAAACTCTCTTGGAATTTTGGACATTGGATTCACTTGTTTTTGACTCAATATTTCAAAGTTTTATTTGAACTATTTGCTTATGACCTTCAACGTTTACTGTCAAGAGGACCCCCTACACCTTGCCCCATGCTACTAGTAGGAAGCATGGGCTTATCACCATGGACAAGGCATAGGTGAGTAAGGGCATTCCCATCCTTTCCCAACCCTACCTCACTAGTAAGAGATGCAAGATCATCACCAAAGGTTGGTAGGGTAAGGAAATGTGTAAAAGTAAAATTTTCTGTTTGATCTATATTTGACTTGTTTATTTGAGAAAAATGTCAGTATGTTCTTATTTACAAAGAGATCTATATACGAGATAGATGTGACACCATGAAGCTTCCTGAACAGACCATAGGCAAGACACCTATCCTAAGAAGAAACAAAAGTGAGAACAAGCATGCAAGCCTTGGTATGGCTACCGTTAAGACTTTGTCGTATCTAGCTTTAATCAATGACATGATTCTGAAACAGTTGATGATGTTATGAAAATGAAGAAGTATGATTTGAATGCTTCTGTTAATATCATCATAAGCTTGTAATGAATTACTTAAGAATAAGTCCCTTGATCACTAAATTTTACAAAATGAGTGAACAAAATGAACCTATCTAAATGAAGATGCAATGTAGATATAATTATACAAATAGTGCCTATGCTTCATGCGTAAAACTGTTTAAGGTGTAAGGAATTGACAGTTTCACAAAATTCCTCACCTTCTAGTGTGCATAAGAGATATGCACCATTTCCATAGTCCTTCATGACTCAATATGGGCCCAACCACTTGGGCCGGAACTTTCTTCGTTCGCCGATTTTTTTATCGATTCGGCTGTCTAGTCTTAGAACTAGATCTCCTTCATATATTTCTCGCTCATAGACCTTTTTGTTATACTGCCAGCACATCCGGTCAGTATAGGCTCTATGCCACTATTCGGTGTTTAACCTGGTCTCGTCTAGGCTTTCTAGTTGGGAGAGGCATGCCTCTCTATAAGATTCCTCATCCATAATCCCTTGTAGTGAGATGCAGAGACTGGGTATTTCAACCTCAAGTGGGAGAATTGCTTTTGCTCTAAATACCAATGAGAAAGGAGTTGCTCCTGTTGGTGTTGTTATTGAGGTTCGGTGGGCCCACAAGGCTAGAAAAAGCTTTAAATGCCAATCTCATATGTTCTCTTTTACCATTTTGAGTAGAATAGATTTAAATGTCTTGTTTGTTGCTTCAACCTACCCGTTGGCTTGAGGGTAATACAGGGAGGTCATATGATGGTTTATTTTAAATTTACTGCATAGCTCACGGAACTTTTCATTCTTAAAGGATGTGCCATTATCTGAGCTAATGACTTGTGGGACACCGTACCTGTGAATGATCTGATTCAAAATGAACTTGGCGAAGATGGCACCTGGTACAGTGGTAAGAGGCATAGCCTCTACCCATTTGGTAAAATATTCGTTGGCCATGATTATGAAGTTATGGCCATCTATTGATGAGGGAGAGAATTTCCCTATCAAATCTAGGCCCCATGTAGAAAAGGGTCATGGAGTCATGATTGGTTATAGAGCTTGTGTCAGCATGTGAATCTTGTGGGAAAATTCTTAGCATTTATGGCATTTGCGTACAAACTCTACTGCATCATGTTCAAGAGTGGGCCAAAAATATCCCATTCGATGTATTTTGTGAGCGGTGGCATGGCTACCGAAGTGGCCTCCACATATCCCACTGTGAGATTCATAGAGAATCTTCTTGGATTCTTCTATGTCAACACATCTTAGAAGCATTCCATCAAAAGCCTTATGATAGAGTACTTGTTCTATAATAACGTATTTATCCACGATAATGCATAACCGCCTTCTTTGTTGTGGTGTAGCACCCTCTGGGTGCATATGGTCGATGATAAAATTGATAATATCAGTATACCAAGGACATTCATAGATGGGAGGTTTGGTTTCGATGTAATATATGCATTCATCAAGAAAATCTAGATCTACTAGATCACCTCCATCTGACGGGTTATCGGCTAACCAATCTGTAATGATTTGTCCCTTACCAGACTTCTGGTTTAGAAAATTTAATTCCAATTCACCCATTAAGGTTATAAAGCATCCAGCCTTTTTAGACAAGGACCCTTATGTGAGGAAGGTTCGTAAATGGTCTATTTTTACAATGACCCTTGTTTCTTGATTTAGCATGTAATGTCTTAAGTGTTTGGTTGCAAATACTATGGCAAGGCATTCTCGTTCTGCTTGCGTATAACATGTTTCATAATCGAGCAATGTTTGGCTAATAAAATAGACAGCACATTCTCGTTTATCATCGTCTTCTTGAGCCAATATGTAGGCTAGCGAGACATTTGTAGCCCGTGATTATAATATTAAAGGATGATCTGGTCTAGGTGGCATTAACGTGGGAGGAGACAGTAAGAAGCATTTAACTGCTTCAAAGGCCTCATAGCATTCCTTTGTCCAAATAATGCAGCAATCCTTTTTCAACAAATTGTTGATCGGATGTACAGCAAAACTTAAGTCCGGAATGAATCTCTGGATTGCACCGAGCTTTCCAAGGAACGATCTAATGCCAAATTCATCTGATGGTGGGATCATCTCAAGAATAACCCATATTTTGGCTGGGTCTACATCGATCCCTTGTGAAGATATAATGTAACCTAGGAGTTTCCCTCCTATCACACCAAATACGCATTTTTCTGGGTTTAGTGTGACTTTGTATTCGATCAAACGTGAAAGAATGATGCGGAGCACTTCTAGGTGATCACAACATTTTCTTGCCTTGGCCAACAAGTCATCTACATAGGATTCCACAATTTTATGAATAAGATAGTGAAATATGTATGTCATTGCCCATTGGTATGTAGCATGAGCATTCTTGAGACCGAATGGCATAACAGCGTAGTAATAAGTTCCCCAAGGAGTTATAAACATGGTTTTGGCTTGGTCTTGTTTAGATATTCTAATTTGATTGTATCCCAAGAACCCATCCATGAGGGACAAAAGCTCAAATCTAGTTGGTGCGTCAATGATGATGTCAATGGATGGTAATGGGAAGTCGTCCTTGGGGCATGCCTTGTTAATGTCTCAGAAATCTATGCAAATGCGTATCTTCTCATTCTTTTTGAGAATGGTGATGATATTAGATACCCACTGAGAGTAATCCACTAGCTTGATGAACCCTACTTGGAGGAGCTTCATTACTTCTTCCTTCACCATGAGAGCTACCTTAGGTTTCATTGGTCTTGATTTTTGTTTAATTGGCTTTGCATCTAACTTGGTGATGAGGTTATGTACCATAATGTGCGGTGTAATTCCCGTCATTTATTTATAATTAAATTCAAAATCCTTTTGATGTTCTTTGAGGATTTGACTATGTAGTTCTATTTCTTCTGGAGTTAACAAAGATCCTAGTTTCAAGATCTTTGGTTCTTCCTCCATTCCGATGTTAATATCAATCGTTTCTTAGATTAAAGAAGTGTTACCTTCTTCAAACTCAGGCGGGACTGGAGGTAGTTCTATATCATCTCCATTCTCTACCATGTATATGTCGAGTTCCTTTGTGGGGGAAGCTCTACCATGGGATTTCCAAAGTAAGAAGATGAATGTGGGATTAAGGATAAATCTACCATGTGATGGGTGAGATGTAACTTTGAATAGGTGTTTAGGTAATCAAGAATGGTTGTATCACTGTCAACATGACTTAAGATAGCTGATGTATTCTCAGCTATGTGCATTAGAAGAGGGTTTGTTGATGTTTTCTTTACTAACGGTTCAGTACAAAAGGATACCATGAAACGGGTGTCCTCCAACTCACTGTTTGGAGTGAAATGTGAAGTTGAGGTTGCTATCAAATATGTGAGAAGATTTTTTTCTCGCGGGTTTGCTTCAATTGATATGAAGTCAAATCCTTTGCTCAAATCTAATACTGTTGTTTTGTAGAGCTGTAAGTGTTCAGTTTTAGTCTCGTACACCTCAAAGACTTGGTTTGCTACTAATTGTGAGTCTCCTAACACTGTGATGTAATTAACACCGAGCCTCTTAGCTATGATGAGGCCAAGGAGGAGGGCTTCGTACTCAGTGCCATTGTTTGTACATTTGAAATTTAGTTTGAAGGCAAATGGTAGGATCTTTCCCTCGGGAGAAGTAAAGATCACACCTACCCCAGCCCCATAACGACATCTAGCACCATCAAAGTGGAGAGTCCAATGTTTATTTGGGAAGATGGATGTTAGGACATTTGTTATGTCTACTTTACTTATACCATACAGAGTTCCTCTACTGGAAGAGAACCAACTCTTAGGGTACATCCCATACCTATGGAATCAAATGGTAGGAAGATTGGTAGATCTTGTTCTAGCAACTCAAAAAAATTTGCAGTAGTTCCTAATGACATTGTTTCTATAACGTTAGCCTCATCCTTGAGGGATGGGATGCTCTTGACTAGGTTCATAATTTCTAGTTCTGTTGTAGGTATTAATTTTTCTTCTGGTTTTGAGTTGATTGGTTTATTAAGTTGGTTTTTTGGGAGTTCAAACTTAGAGTGAATTCTTGGCCTTTTTTTCAGGTCTGCTAGGTGTATATCGAATGGTTTCAGATCACCTTTTGCTACGAATATCTTTCCTAAGTGCAAGAATCTTATTTCCTAAAATAACTTAGAAGGGATTTCCTTCATACGATGTATCCATGGTCAGCCGAGGATCATATTATAGTTTGTTTCCCGATCTATAATATAAAACTTAGTGAGGATTGTTTTGGGTCCTAAGGTGACTGGTAGTATTATAGTTCCAATCAAAGTGGCTTTAAGGCTATCATAGCCTCTTAGTGTATTCCGAGTTGTGGAATAATTTGTCTCTCCATACCCTAGATTTTGAAGGAAAGAGAAAGGAACTATGTTAACTGTTGCCCCATCTTCAACCATTGCGCATTTAACATAATTTTTATAAACCCACACTTGTAAATGTAAGGTTGGATCACCTCTACGTGTAATCTTAGCGTCTGTTGGCATTTTGTTTACATCAAATATAAACTTGGTATCCCTATCCGGCTACCCCGGAGGGTGGATATCAAAGTCTATA
Organism: Taxus chinensis; assembly: GCA_019776745.2. Taxonomy (NCBI): domain Eukaryota; kingdom Viridiplantae; phylum Streptophyta; class Pinopsida; order Cupressales; family Taxaceae; genus Taxus; species Taxus chinensis. Next base: position 342,684,630 of record CM034147.1, on the reverse strand, counting down.
TGGTTTACCTGTGTTTTGAGAGGAGGAGTGATGTCAATTAAATGACCTAAACCTAATGCTTCTTCAACAAGTCCAAAAAGGAGATGTGGGAGAAGGTCTTTGTTAAGTCATTAATTAAATCATAGGCACCCATGGGGTTTACTAATGTTTGTTGAATTTTATCCAGCTCTAGTGGGTAACTTGGATTTGGCTGAGAGGAATACTCTCTTGTCCTTGCTATGGCTTCCACATATAGCTCAGTGTCTAACTCCACTAAACCGACTATCTTAGTTCATGGATGATTTCCTAATTGTGGTGCGACAGTTGGATTTAGTGAATTTGAGGCTTCATGATCATTGTTTCCTATCATTACACCCTTGTTCGTCCCATTTGGATTTAATTTGTTGTTATTGTGATTTGGGAGTGGATCATGGAAGATCTTGAGGGGAGCATTTTGAGGGGAGACTGCTCCTGTGAAAGTGTTTGACACAGGTGATGCAGGATCTGCTAAGAACATATCTATGAAAAGTTTTCTTTGTTCTTCTGGCAGCTGTTGCATGAACTTATTATAATCACGGTAAGTCCTAGTGTCATGGCCTCAAATTTTGTGGAAACCATAATACGAGTTGGGATTATAACTCCTAGGTTGTTGGTTTGGCACGTATTGTGGTCCAAAACTCTGATTAAACCGTTGATCATTAGGATTAAGGTTTTACGTTTGTTGCCTTTGGTTCTGATATCCAGTTGAGTTTTGACTTGGACCCTATGTTTGGATCTATCGTTGTTGTTATTGTTGTTTTTGTGGATGATTAAAATCCACCACGTTGATTGTTGGGGTAAAATTGTTGTTTTGTTGATTGTTAACCGATGGTGGAGCATTTACAACATTTATCTTTGTAGTTTGGTCGGTTACTCCATCTGTTGTCATGCCGCGGTTTTTGTTAAGGATTTTAGGTCCTTGATTGGCATTTGTGGTAGTAGGATAAGTTGTAGTATTTTGGTTAGGGATGAGTAACCTCCCATTTGTTCCATATGCCTTGTGACCGCTATCTATTGTAGATTGATATATTCAGAGGGCACTCTCAAGCACTTCATCGTAAGTTCTTAGTGGGAAATTTTGGACTTCTTCCTTTATCTCTCTGCTGAGAGAATGAAGGAATAAATTGCATAGTTCCATCTGATCCATGTTTGGAGCGCTTGCTAAAGAATAGAGGACCGTATGCCATCTTTGGATGAAATGAGCAACAGATTCATTGTGTTCTTGTTTAATATGCAAGAATTCCCTGATTCCTATTCTCAACAATTTTTTCATGTCGAACGCCTTGATGAACTCTGAAATGAGTTGTTTAAATGAATGTATTGAGGCTTCAGATATTCTGTAATACCAATCGAGATCGATACCCTCTAAAGTTTTGGGAAATATTTTAGCAACAACTCCATCCCAAGGGATCAGTTCTCGAATGGCTGTGGCATAGGCCTTAATGTGTGCATTTGGGTCTCCCTCTCCTTTATACTTGGGTAGATCGGGGAGAGGTCTTGGAATCATGATGCTTCGTATAGTGAAGTCCAAAGGTTCTTTCAAAAAAATTGAATAAGTTCCTATTGCATAGGTTTCGACCATTGATGGTGTTTATTGAGGGGGGAGGTGGAATGGGTTGTTGATATGGGGTAGTGTATGCATTTGCAGGGACATAAGGAAATCCCTATGGTTGAGAAAACATCTCGAGAGAAGAGAACATATCTCCTTGTGGTGATTTGGAAAACATGTTCAAATACAGAGGAACACTGCTTAAGAATGGGTTATTTTGTGTTAGGTTGGGAGGTATCATATTCTCAACTGGAGTTGCATTTGAAAACATGGTTCTAGCTAGCGTTTGCTGTAAATACTGAAGAGGCATGCCTACTGTGCCTGTTCCCATCAGGAGGTCTACTTGGCTAGGATGATGTGGAGGATTGGATTTTCCTACCTGCATGAATTGAGAATTTTGATTTGCTTGAGCAAGTTCTAACCCTCTAACTTTTTCTACTAAGGTTGAGATGACTTCATTTGGTAAAGACACGGTATTTTTCCTTAGTGGCGTTTGTTGTATACCCTGAGGTTGTATAGGCATATGGTACCCTGCTATGAATTGATCATTACCCTGCCAAGTTTCACTGAGGGCATTTCCTATAGGTAGTTGCATGGAAGTTTTTTCTTGAAAAGAGACCTCAGGTTGTGTTTGTAAACTTCCTATAGCTGGGTACATACTCTGAGAGCATTGTTCACTCCTGGCATAACGCGCTAAATGTTCATCATCTAAAAACAGATATGGATATGATTGTCTACTGATTTGTGGTCTAAGAGACACCTGAGGAGATGAGCCAGATTCTCTAGTGAGCATCATGTTGTTCAAGCCTGAAGGCTCTGGTTGTTGCATTTGAGTAAGCTGATCCAACTCCTCTATTTGGAAAGAAGAACTATATCTAGTCCTTGGAGAAACCACATGATGCATGCTTGCAGAGAGCGAGGGTGATGGTTGTCTATTCAGTTGATCATAGTATGCTTCAAGACCTAGGAGAGGTCTACCATATGCATCGAATCTTGACATATTCAAGGGGTATATGAATACCCGCACAATAATGGGAAGAAGAGAAGGTGGATGAAAGAATAAAAAGTGGAAAACTAGTCTGTTTCACGTCAGGTTCACCAATTTTGTACAATGGAAAAGTGAAAAATGATCATGGGAATCTACAAGTAACTCTTCCTCACACCTGACCTCCCAAGGTCATGCTGAGACAGCTGGTGGGGATGGAATATACGTGGGGTGTAGAAAAACTAGTTAGGAAATCTTATGTCTTTGACGTGCACTAATGGAATCTGTGAGTCTAAGGTAAATAAGGCCCTCCTAACTTGAACTGGTGTGATAGATCATTTGGCGAGGATGACTAATCAAAGGCTATAATCAATATCGAGCTCTAGCATGATCTGATCTATAGGTTGTGGAATACGTGGAAGATAGCCTGTGGGCGCTTCGTATATGTCTCCCGACAGGGTCATGGAAATGGATGATGGATATATAATAGATTCTATGGGTGATTCTCTGGTCTAGTTCAAAAATCCTTAGCTTGATTAGCTGCTATGTCTAGTGAGGATAGTTGTGCGATTATGCTTAGTGGAAGTGGAGAGGACCTGAATATCAATGTGCGTAAACTAGCGTCAATGTTTGATTGACATGTGGACCTGTTGGGTTGTGGGACCTATGGATCACAACCATAAGTTCATGGTTGTTGTGGACCTATGGTCATGTGAAGAATCAATCTCTAATCCCTAATACCCAGTAATCATATGCCTTTTCGGCCTCTATGTTTAGAACTAAAAGTTGTGCAATCTTCTCGGAGTACCTTACAGGTGTTCTGGGAACTTGAATTCTTAAGCTAGGTATATGTCAATGAGGATGTCTCCTATGTCTAGCTGTGGGACCAAAGGATCACAACCAAATGTTTGCTCTCTTTCAAGCCCTTCTACAGTCATGCGGATATTTATTAAGACAATCTGTAGTTTGGCTGGTTTGACCAAAATGTATGCGCTTTTTCGTCTTCTATGTTTAATCCTCTCAGCTGTGTGTTGATTTCTTGTAGGTCTGTTGTTGCTCAGAAGACCTGAATTCTGAGATTTTGTTCTATATCAGTTATTTCTACAACAAGATTGGGTTGAGGCACGATTGGCTCGAATAGGTATTCTCTGAGCTCCCTAGGTCCTGTGATTGTCATACAAAAGAAACAATATAAATCTAACTAAAGCAAAGTAAATTAAGTATGTAAAGTATATCCATAGCATATATAAATTCTCTATTTTTGTATTTTTGACAGAATATTTAGCATAATTAAGATAACAACTATTTTAATAGAATTAAAAGAGCAATTATTTAATATTTAGCAAATGACAACTAAGCTAATAACAGAATTTAAAACAAACAAAGTAGCCGAGTATAGCTACCTACCTGTGTAGTTGTGAATCTATTCTGAATAACCAAATAACTGATCTAATTTATTTGAAATACCCCAGATCTTACCTCAAAAATGAGGAATGAATAATAGTTTCTCATAAACTATCAATCCCCACAGCTTCCCTGGCAATATCAAAAGTGGGATTTAACTAAAATGAAATGATTCACTACTCTATTTGATATGTTTTTAACTAGAACTTTGATAGCTTGAACGTGGATGTTGCATAACAGTGGCGAATCCGATTGTTTGTGGCTTTGTCCCCTCAGTGTGGTCTCCTCGTTCCTTCATGCTCACGTGAATCCAAAAAAGCATGTAATGCTAGCATCAACAGAAGTAGGTATTGGAACAATGGCAGCTTTGGATGTAGACTAAATACAATGCTAGTAGGAGAGGGATAGCGCAAGAGAACAGAGCTTGGCTTATGCAATTCCTAGCGGGATTTATTGTTATTCATGCAACATAAAACATCCAGAACCTGAAACTATCCTTCTTGACAAACAAAACCTGCAACTCTAATGGCTTCAGACTGAAAATGAAACTATCCTATCTCAATTGGTTGTATGAAACAGTAATAACACTAGAACAAGAAGATCATGTGGCTTCTAAACAGTAAAATAAGACTAACTATGCATGCAACAAATGAAAAACTATTGGATTCCTAAGCAAGAACTGAAAGACTAAATTATTGAAATGAGAAGATGAGGGACAATTTTTGAGGGGCCATTTGCTTGTAATCAAACCAGCTATTCATAGAATTCCCATTCACCCCAAGGTAACTCCAACTAGAACTCTTTTATTATAAACAATGGAGAAACACTATTCTAGCGAAGTAAAATCATAAATACAAGCCAAGGCAGTGGAAAATTTTGGTAAAAGTTGAAAATTTACACGAGTCACGATCAGAAGAACGTGCTGGAAAAACATGTGCAGGACCACCACCCTGAGCAGGGGGCAGTTACATGACCACTACCCAGATAGGGCGGCGGTTTCGTCACTGAAGATAAAATACAAAGGAAAAGAGGGGAAAGAGTAAAACAGAGCATGCAGAGGCTAAGCGGGGCATGCGAGATGTTAACATGCACTTGGAGAGCTTTTCTAGATCCTGAACACCTTACGAGGAGACCTGTATCATCATTGGGGCATGTGTAACATCGTTCTGGCAGTGCAATACCCTTACAATTTTGGGTACATACAGTCATACTAGACTACTTATAAAAGACTAAACAAGGCCAGACCTTTTCAATTTGTGTTTGGCACGAAAGCGGTGTTACCTATTGAATTCATGTTACCATAATTGTGTATAGTGCACACAGGAGGATTAGATGATGAACAAGTGCTTGAGGAGAGGATTGATAAGTTAATGCAGTTAGATAAAAGGTGGGTGGGTTATTGCTTGTTAGAGTCAGAAAACTGGAAAATCTAAACAGAAGGCATGGCATGATAAACACATTAGTAACAAACAGTTTGAGGTTAGGTAGATGTTTCTATTGTATGATTCCAATTTTCTACTCCATCCTGTGAAATTCAAATTCCATTGGATGGGCCCATACATTGTATCTTAAATACTTGATTCAAGTGCTTGTCAGTCACAAGCGCTGGATGTAACACAGTTACCAGGCCATTTTAATGGGATTAGGTTGAATCCCTACTATAAATAAGTCTTCTTTGTGTTTATAAACAAGGAAGTATTAACAGTTAGCCTAGGATTTCCCTTAATACATTTCCCTTCCATGTGTTTCCCTTTCTCGTTGTTTGCTCCCTTTCTTTTTATTTTTTGTGTGTGTGTTGTGCACCGGTATCCACTTATTACTTTCAAAAATATTCTATGCACAGAGGATTGTGCATCTATTTTTGTGTGGGGTGAAGTCATATGACAAGTACTAGAGGCTGGTATTGGAAGTTGTGTTTCAATGGCATGGGTTGAAGGATCAAAAGCACGTAGATTGGAAGAGTGCACGTAGAAAAGGTGAACATGAGGAGTTTAGTGTCACAAGGGATTTACAAAAACCACATACAAGGGTGAGAAGCACATGAACAACATGAGGTAGGCGATGTCAAAAATCAGGATAAGAACAAAAGAAAATCCTTTAGCGTTGAAAGTGCGCTCATAAGGATTGTTGGTCAATCAAAATATGGAACTTGGTGAAGGAACTATAGAAGTTTCACGTAAGAGATCAGAGCACATTCAAAGGTGCTTAAGTATCAGGAAGGAATCACGCACATAGAACAGAAACATGTTCAAGACTTAGCCATTTTCACGATGATGAGCTATTTTTGGAGATAGTGTGCCGAACACACAAATCAGTTGGAGACTTGCGCGACACACCTTACCTATTTTTGGATGATCGGCTATGAAATGCTTTACATGAATACAGGCTAAGAATAAATATACTATTGTCAGTTAACTAAAAGCATTCTATTGTTAGTGCACTTGCATGTGTGGCTATTTTTGTAATGGCACGTGGCTAATAATAGCAAGTGACCTATTTTGGGATTAGATAAGTGGTGAATGGATAGTCCCCACCCTTATAAATATGTAGTGAACTGTGTAGCATAGGGAGAGGGTGTGAGAACTATGTTATAGTGAGATTATGTTGCCAACTCTGATACGCACATGAGCGTATACTATTGTTATTATAAGGAAGCTTCTCTATATTATTGAATTTAATATAATGGAGATTATGGACTGAATCAAGGTGTTACCATGGTTATAGTTTAGTGTTGCATGTTTTATTTCATCATGGTTATCTTTCAAGTTTTTTATTCTCTAGATCTAGATCTAAACATGCATTGTAGAATGATATATTAGTCATGGATCTGAATGCTTTAAGTCTTCATCATGCTAACATCCTGCAACAACAACCCTAAAGAGGGGCATGGTACATTTACATGCTTTAGGTGAGCACTCAATCTAGGCTGAGTGATGTGTCACCATGTTTGGGCTTATATTGGTGAATTATATGTTGCATAATTGGTTCCATTGTCAGGACCTCTTTTTCAGTTGTTTTCAAGATGGTTCACAATGAAGACATACCGGTTGACCTTAGCAAGTGTTGAGGAGTGGATACATGATCTGGAAGAAGAATACGCACATCGGTTCAACACTGGATCTGAGTTTAACGCACGCATGTGGGTGGAAAAAAATCTGTATGACAGTTTATATGAGATCTTTTTCACTATCTTTCCAGTAGAATTGTATGAGTGGCTAATTTCTTATGCATCTAAGTGGAATTGGAGGTATCGCACACTTGTCTAGATGCAAGAATAATTTCAGGCCCTTTATGATGATGATCTAATTTGGATTCACGTTATGGATACATGGTTCCATGGTGTTTTGAACAATTATATCTTGGAGTACTCAATTTCCACTTATTCATGCCCAGAGGTAGCTGAATTCCATTTTTTACGATATCCAAGGGGAACTTACCTACAAGGCATTCCACTGGCGATCAAGATCCTGATGGTAACTTTGAATTTGGAGAGTAAATCAATGGCTAACTAAACCCCACCACATGTAGGGGCAGGAGAAGGTTTTGTGAAATATGGTAGACCTAGTGGCAAAAAGAAAAAGAGAGGAAAGGTGGCTTAAGTATAATGAGGTGCACGAGAGGGAGGTAGAGAAGCAACAGGAGGTTGTAGATTAAATGGCGTTGTGGAGAAAGATAGTTCAGGAAGGAGTGGAAGTTCACATAGAAGACGTGGAACCCGAGCCTCAGGAACTCCCCCATTTGGGAAAACATGACAGGGAACCCTCCTCAGCCTCACGCAGAAGCACACCAGTAGAGATGACCTAGGTCGTGGGTGCACATCTGAATCCACCTGGTAACCTTGACCTTGTGCTTGGTTTTCCAGCATCTAGTACAACAAATAGTCAACAAGCTAATTCAAGTAGTGGGAGAGTAGGAGCGAGTCTTATAAGAGGCATAATGATGGCAGCGTAAATGAATTTGTTGTTATATGGGAGTACCTTTTTAGGTGTATCATCTACACAAAATTCAGGTGCACGAATTTTTGGACTATCTTCTAGAAGTAGTAATCCTTCATAGACTATCGGGGTATAGTTCATTTCTACTATTGGGACATAGGGAAGTACATCTTCTGGTCTGACCCCAACTACAGGTTTGGGATCAGAAGGTATAGGTGGCTCTAGCTCCAGTGGATCTGGTGGTTCTAGAGGCCGAGGAAACACAAGGGGTTTTGGATTGGGTGCGAAAGGTCTGCACCAACCCTAGAATATTTACATGGAGATGTCTCTTTGTCTTCCAGAGTATAGGGGCATAGAAGATTCTACTGAACATGTGCATATGTGTGAAATATTGTTTCGCGTAAAAGGAATCAGATCTCTGAGTGTAGGGAAAGCCAATTTTCTACTACATTACAAGGGCGTGCACACAGCTGGTACAGAAATTTTGACCCTGATCAGACTTGTGTAGACTATACAGCTTTAAAAGATGCATTCCTTAAAGAGTTTCACATCCCTGAGTTCGAGAAGAAGATTATAAGTACACTTAAGGATATTAAGAAACACTCTACTGAAAGTGTCAGAGAGTATGATGCTCATTTTAAAACACTGTTATCTAAATTTTCTTATGACATACACGTAAGTCAGCATGCACAATGGTTCATTGGGGGCCTGATTACCCCTTTTAGGAGGGAATTATCACATAAGACATACACTGATCCATGTGAAGCACTTGAAGCAGCCTTACACATTGAGGCAGTTGGAAGCATAGACACTGGGGTGAGCCCATTTTTAGAAGCACAGATCACAGCTATGGAAAAGTAGTTGGAGAAACTATTGACAAATTTAGCACATGAGATGCGTAGGGATTTGGTGCATAGATTGTGAAGTAGAAGGTCACACAAAGGATATTTTTATAGATTGGTGCGCTATTGTTGTTGGATTGTGAGATATGCCATTTAAACCATGATGCTATTTGTTGCCCCTTACTACAACATGTGATAAGGAAGAACATTTCAAGCTACTATAAAAATTTTAGGTCCATAACTCATGACACAGAAGAATGCCAGATAATTGGTCAGATCCATGATGCTATAGATATTGGTGTACGATAGATAGGAGTCTTAGATAACTCTAAAGGAAAGAATGAGCATCAGGACCAGGATCACAATCAGGTGCGCTATGATCAAAATGAAGGGCATTTTGAAGGTGGTCATGGCAGAGGTCAAGGATACCATGGTGGATTTGGAGGATGAGGCTATGGTGGTGGAAGAAGTGAGTTCCCTCATGGAACATGTTATACTTGTGGATCTCCTGACCACTACAAGCATGAATGTCCCCAGAATATTACATGTTCTTTTTGTGGAAAGAGTCATAGCTATGAGGAGTTCCCAGACTTGTATGAGCATCTTAGCAAGTAGCATAAACAAGAAAACAAAGGTACAGGGATGGTTAGGATACAACACACTATGGAAAATCAGTGGATGCCTAAGTTGGAAGCAGAGTCTGAGGTGTTGCAAGTAAAGATCATGACCCGTGCTGAGGTGGCACACACCAGAGAAGCATTGCAGTAGAATCCTACCATCACTAAGGAGGAGGTTCTTCATGCACGGTACCCTGAACCTGCCCATCAAAAGGAGGTTTATCAGGAAACCATGGAGGTACTCAGGAATCTTCAGGGTGAAATACAGTATTTAAAGGAGCAATCATGGAAGATGGAGCAAAAGAAAGCATCGGAAATGGTCCAAACTGATATGGATGACTTGAGAGAAGTGTGTAAAATGTTGCACCAGGAAAATATCATTCCACTATTAGGGAATTGGTTAAAAGGAAACACTCCACACACAAGTGTTGAGACTGGATGACAGATCCTGCATGTAAATCTTCCCCCTCATAGCCTAGATTATGACAAGGAAATCACTCTGAATGTTTTTGTGGATGGGTGGCTATTGAGTAATATATTGATTGATACAGGCACGAAAGTCAATGTTCTTACTTTAGATGCATGGGTACAAATGGGAAGACCCCCATTGCAGCCATCCTCTAATGTATTGTTCATGGCTAATCGAACTAAGGCCACTCCCATCGGAGTTTTGAAAGATGCATCCATTACCATACAAGGAGCCAAGTTCACTAGAGATTTTGAGGTTTTAGCACTGGCAGAGTCAGATAGCTTCCCAACTCTATTGGGGCATCCTTGGTGCTATGCAAATAATGTTGATCTTCAGTTCAACAAGGGTTATATCAGTTTTGAAAACAAGGAGGAAAGAGTTATTATCCCTTTAACAGATGGAAAATATGCACCCTATGTTGAGCCCTTGAGTGAAGAAGACCTGAATAGGATTTATGTACGTGTCACCTGGGATCCAGAAGTGCTTGAGCCATGTAAAGAAGGAATCCTTCAGTGGGAGGATGCAAAATCTATTAGTGATACTACAAGTGTTGCTTGTGATAATTGGGCTCATAGCACTTATGAGTTGGTAGGACGTGAAGTAAAGAGCATATTTCCTAAAGGTAGCCAACCACATTATGTCAGGAGGATAGGTAACAACTCAGTACCTTGTTACACTGGAGAAGGAGATCCTATGGTATTCCTGTGTGCCATGGAGGAATAGTGGATAGACCTGCTGGAAAGAATAAATATGCTAGCATATACACTACATGGGACAGCAGCATGCTGGTGGGTGGCCCACAAGGATAATCTTATAGGATGGAAATAAATTAGGATTACTCTTGCTACTAGGTTCTTTAGGAGAAATGCACCTACTCAAATCTTGACTTATCATGGTAATCAACCTATTCAGCACCACGTTCAGAAGTGTGAGAGACTCTGGACAAAGGGGCAAGAAGCTTTACCACCTTCGCTATGGGTGCACAAGTTTTATTCCACTTTACAAGGTTATGTGCGTGCTTGGTATGTATATGCAGAACTCCATAGAGAGACTGGAAATTGGAAGGATTTAATTACAGGAATGCCCTAGATGTTTGACTTCTTCTCTACTAAACCTCCAGTGAAAGAATAATTAAGATTCATAACTCACTTAACTATGGGGGATAGTGCCAAGGCTGAAGAACTCCTTCAGGAGTTATTGGATGAAGGAAACTCAGGAGCACATCTTGTTGAAGAGACAAAGGTCGATGCCAAACTACTTCAACATGCTTGCCTTGAGAAAGAAAAAGGAAAAATGGTCTACTTAGTGGATGACAAATAAGTATAAAATCTGGATGTAAACCAATCAACAGGTAGGCATGAGGTGTTGGACAGTGTAGATAAGACCACGTGTGCCTATCATGAACCTATGAAGACAAAGAAGGTGAATATTGGATCAAATGTTGAGCCTAAGGAAGCCATAATTGGAGACTATTGGTCAGACTCTGAAGTGGAAAAAATCATAGAGTTACTAAGGGATTATCAGGACTTATTCCCTAGGGGGTACCATGAACTTAAATGCGTGCATGAATCATTAGGGGAGATGAAGATAAAGCTTAAAGAGGGTGTGCCGCCAATTAGAAAGAGACCCTACAGCATGAACCCCAACTTGCGCGAAAATGTCAAAGAAGAGATTAACAAAATGTTGAAGTCTGGGATTATCAAGCCCCTTGATGAGTCAGAATGGGTTAGTCCAATGGTGATCAGTATCAAGAAGGATGGATGGATTAGGATCTGTGTGGACTACAGGGAGCTGAATGTTGCATGTGTGACTGATCCCTTTCCTATGCCATTCACTGAGGAAATACTAGAAGGTGTTGCAGGGCGTGAAATCTATTCATTTACAGATGGGTTCTCTGGGTATCATCAGGTTAGGATTTCCCAGGAGGATCAGGAAAAGACTACTTTTACTACTAAATGGGGTAGCTTCACCTATACTGTAATGCCTTTTGGTCTGAAAAATGTGCATGTTGTATTTTCACGCATAGTTGTTCAAGCATTCAAGGAATTTATTCACAACTTCTTACAGGTTTATTTGGATGATTGGATAGTGTATGGATTAGTTAAGGATCATTGTGACAATCTACGTTTAATGTTTGAAATATGTAGACAGTTGAGTATCTCTTTGAACATCAAGAAGTGCATATTTGCAACACCATTTGGAATACTATTAGGACACATAATCTGCAAGGAAGGTTTGTTGGTTGATCCAGCTAAGGTTGCAGTTATTATAGGCCTAAGAGATCCTACCAATCAGAGTGAGGTACATGGATTTTTGGGTCATACAGCATATTACAAAAATTTATCAAAGGATATGCCAAAGTTGCCACACCGTTAGAGGAGTTACTGAAAGGGAAAGGTACGTTCTATTGGGGAGAACCACAACAACGCGCATTCGAGACATTAAAGGAGAAACTTACTACCACGCCTATTCTGTGTTTTCCTTCATGGGACCAACCATTTCATGTACATGTGGATGCCTCTGGCATGGCCATTAGTGCGGTGTTTGCTCAACCTAGAGAAGGTATTATAGATCATCCTATCTATTTTGCTAGTAGAAAGATGACTCCTGCATAACAAAATTACACAACTACAGAGCACAAAGCTTTGTCAATGATCTATGTGCTACATAAATTCTGACAGTACCTGCTAGCTACACCATTCATCTTTTATACAGATCACATGGCATTGAATTATTTGGTAAACAAGCCCATTCTACAAGGGCACATATGCAGGTGGGTACTCTTATTTCAAGAATTTGATTTCACAGTTGTGGTAAAACTAGGGAAAAGTAATTCTGGACCAGACCATTTATCCAGAATATAGTCAGGAGAAGAAGCACAGGAAATTGAAGATACCATGCCAGATGCACAGTTATACAGGTTACAATGAGCACCATCAGAACTAGAGGACATTGTTGTTCTTTCTACGAACAGGTATGGCACCAGAAGGAATGAAATCCTTGGAAAAGAAACAACTTGCTATACGTGAACCCCCTACATGTTGATTAGCAGTGACTTGTACAAATTAGGTTGGGATGAAGTATTGCACCATTGTGTATTAGAACATGAGCATACACATATTATGGAAGAAGCTCATGGTGGTATTGCAGGTGGCCACTATGCAGGTGATGTCACTGAGCACAAGATTCTACTCATTGGATTATGGTGGGAGACCCTGTATAAAGATTGCAAGGAATTTTGTAAGGCTTGTGATCATTGTCAACATCTTGGGAAACCAGGTCAATGAGATGAAATGCCTCTAAGACCTATTACTAGTGCAGAACCATTTGAGAAATGGGCTATAGATTTTGTGGGTCCTATTTCACCAGCTGCGTGCAGAACTGGATCACGCTACATCATAACTTGCACAAATTATCTGACAAGGTGGGTAGAAGTAGCACCTACAAAGGATTGTACAGTGGCTACAACAGCCATGTTTCTATGGGAAAATATTATTACAAGGTATGGATGTCCTTTAAGTTTGACCAGTGATAGGGGCACACATTTTCTTAATGAGACAATCAGAATTTTATTGGATGAATTCATGATTGCACACCATAAGACTACACCCTATCATCCTCAGGCAAATGGAACTGCTGAGGCTTTTAACAAAATTTTGAGCCAGACATTGACAAAAATATATGATGTTGGAAGAAAGGATTGGGATGATAAAGTATCTGCGAGTACTTTGGGCATATCGAACAACATATAAAAGGTTGAACAAAGCCACACCATTTCAGTTAGTGTTTGGCATAGAAGCAGTTCTTCCTATGGAATTTATGTTACCTTCTTTGCATATTGCGCATGCTAGAGGTCTAGTTGATGAGAAAGCATTAGAAGAATGGATTGAAAAGTTACTTAAGTTGGATGAGTGATGAGCCATAGCACGTTGGAGTCAAAAACAAGAGAAGGCCAGGCAAAAAGCATGGCATGACAGGCACATCAGGGATAAAAAGCTTGAGATAGGACAGATGGTGCTCCTTTATGATTCTAAATTTTTGTGCCATCTAGGAAAACTCAAGGTACATTGGTTGGGGCCATATGTTATCACTCACATACTCGAATCAGGCACTTTTCAATTAGAGGCACTTGATGGAATACGGTTACCCGGTTACTTCAATGGGAGTAGGCTGAAGCCCTACTATAAATAAGTCTTCTTGGTGTTTGTAATAAGGTAGTGTTTCCATTTAGATTAGGTTTTCAATTCTACATTTCCTTAATGTGTTTCCTTCTTTGTCACTATGCTTTGTCAATTTAGTTGGTGTGTTTGTGTAATAAGCGCATTTACGCACCAGAAGCTAATTACTATTTGAAGAATTTTTATGCACAGAGGACTGCACATACCCTTAGTGTGGGGTAGGTTGTTGATATCCAGGTACATGACTGATGAAAATAAGTACACATGAAAGGAACTATCTACGGGTGATATTCAAGGTTGGAGAATTGCTTCTGGACACAAGGACCATAAATAGAGAGGAATGAAGAAACAAGTATAACATGAGGTAAACAAAGGTCATGAAGACTATCAGTGGAAGGCAAGGTGATGAGGTACTCAGGTGCATGGAAGCGCGCTGAAGAGAAGTCTATAGCCAAAAGGTAGGAGGGTGCGCTAGAAGGTTATAGCTTGGGCATGAAGATGTACCATGCAGAAAGAACGAAAATGGTCGATTAATGAGAGGATTGTTGGTAGGTGGAGGAGTAATAAATGCACTAAATTTTTGAAATTCTATATAAGGACGGGATGTGAGTTCATTTTTACTATTGCAATTGAGAGAATTTGAAAAGGGCTAAGTGCGAATGAGCCAAGCAATCATGTTGAGGTGTGAAGAGTGTGAAACCAGACATGGAGAGAAGGGTTGTGCGCAGGAGAAGCTTGTGTTCCCATAGGTGAAGGGTTTGAGCAAAGCAGACGCATTACAAATGAGCTAGGGCACGTGATTTCCACTAGGGCATGGAGATTTAAACTAGGATTTTGACTTGCTTGATTACAGAGGGAAGAAAAGAGATATTTTTCAGATGGCACCAAAGAAAGCACCCACAGCAGGAGAAAAAGGGAAGAAGAAGGTTAAAGTGGAAGAACAAATTTCTCCTGAGAGTAATTTCTCATAAATGCAGTATCCATAGGGTGTGATTATGGAACAAAAATGGAATTCCCACATCCATCAATGTAAAATCAACAATTACAACCATCAAACATTAGATAATAAGAAGGAGCTCGATGCGTTGTTGAGCACAAAAATGAACAAGCGCACAACAGAAGATATGTCAGTGTACGATGACGCTGGTGAGAAGTTACTGAAGAAGAATGGAGTCTACCAGTTATACGAGCTTCCATACTTTGGAAAGTATGAACCATTGTATTGATGGTTGATGAGTAGAGTCCATAAGGACTTCTTCTACTTTGCAGGACGGAGGGTTAGGATCACAGCTTTCTTTGATTTCAACTAGTGATAGGACTAAGGGCCTCAAGAGCATATCTGGATAGTGATTTAACTGATAAGGCCACAATCCTAGAGATAAGGAAGGAGTTGGGGTATACCAAAGGTCTGCGCAGCATGGACATTGACAAATTGAAGAAGTACCCAGTAGTGCAGGAAGCTACACATCTTGTAACAAAGTTGAATGACCAAGGAAGATGGTCACAGGTAAACACAATGTGGTTGCACATTGCAAAGAAGATGTCTAAAGGAGTGGTCTACAATATTGCAGATCACATAGCAAAGACAATCATTGAAGAAGCACAGACATGTGATAGAATAATTTTTGGCATTGTGGTATTGTCTTTAGTGTTTATGGAGATTGGGGTGCCTGATGGGCCAAAGGAGAAGATTTGGGAGTACCCCACAGGAACACAAGTCACCTGCCGAAAGATTTGGCAAGTACTTGTGTGATGGATCAATGAGCAGACCATTCAAGCAGAGGGCAAAGATTTGGTATGATAGACTCCGTACGGCATTCAAAGAAGAGTGGCGCATACCCAAGGATTTTCCTTCGGTGGTGGGTAAGGCAGTTCAGTTTGCAGTCTACCAACATTTTTACATCACGTGATTTGTGATGAAGGACGGAGCTTGGAGCCCATGGTGAAAACTACCATATGCCTTCATAGCAAGATATTTCCAGGCATCAGTTCACCAGTTTTCAGATGTGCATCACCTAACCTTCAATGCAGACAAGGTAGATTGCGACTACCACACTCTGAGAAAGAAATATGTATATCTAGGGTGGAATGCCTACATTGAGAGGCTTATCTCAGATATTATAAGCATGAAGCTTGTAAGCTTGGTAGTTGGGGACACTAGAGCAGCATTTTTATACCTACAACTCAAACCCAAGCTGGAGAACACTAAGTATGTGGAGAATGAGTTTGCGCTCCCAGGGCCGCCAAAAGGTAAGCATACAATGGAAAATGTTCCAGCGCCTAAGCCCACAGAAACAATTCAAGTAGATGATGAAGAAGAAGAGCATGAAGATAGTGGTGGTTTGGAGCACAGAGGCAGAAGACAGCGTCCAAATAAGGAAGAAGTTAAGCGCATGACTACACCACCTCAGCCACAAGAGGGAGATGATGAGGACTTGGATGCAGTCCAAGGAGAGTTACATTTTAAAAGAGTATTCAGGAGAACAAGGACCCAAGGTTCTACTCCACAATCAGTGCATAGATCACCTTGACTCTCTCCACAGAAGGAGACAACTGAGAAAAGAAGAAGGAAATTGAAGCTGAATGAGGAAGCGGAAGAGTCTGAGGAAAGTACACCCAATTCCCCTACACCTCTAGAGAACAAGGATGAACCAGAAGATGAAGATATGAAGGATGGAGAGGAAGGAGGAAAGGAGGCAGATGAGATAGCAACCGAGACTACTTAGGACACAACAACACAAGTTCCAAATCTTGAAGCCCAAGTTCCTAAGCAGCCTAGATCAAAAAGAACAAGTGGAGAATATGTTCCACCAGTCATGGGCTATGCCAAGGACACAGGTAAAATTGTCCATGCCCATTTCCAAAGCACAATGACACAAAAGGAGTTGTATGGCTGGGAGTTGATGGATGAAGATATGGTAACCATGCGCACAAAGAAGCAACTATCATGGTCGATGCACACGCACATTAATGAACTGGAATTTGATGTGTGTGAGGAGTCATGCATATCAAGGAGGTTGAAGAAGACACCTCAAGCCAGACACATAACAGTCAAGCCTACTGTTATGTTAGATGAACAAGTGAGCAATGCTTTAGTGAAAGTCTCGATAGAAGTGGCATAGCAGAATATGGATAAAGCTGCAACAATTAGGGTGCTACGAGAGGAAATCAAGACTAAGGATAGAAATAGCGTGCCTAAAGCAAGAGAAGGACTTGGCACAAAAGAAGAACGTTGTTTTCATCAGCATGGTAGAGGAAATTGGGGACAATATCATGAAAGCAAAGCCACATTTAGAGCCAAAGGTACCAAAAACATTTCCTTCAACAATGCATTATGTAAGTACCTTGGTGGACTTAGTGCTTGAAGATGAACCTCTGCGCATGCCAGCACCAAAGGATCCAGCGTAGGAAGCAGAGTGGGAAAAGGCTTCAGTGATGCGGAAGATTGCATCATATAAGGGGTTACTTCAGAGCTTGCAGGAGGAACTAAAGAAGGTAGATCAAGCATTGAATATTTGTACAGCACCAGAAGCCATTATAAGAACCAGGACCATTTTAGAAGACAATGAAGTCCTGAAGGCCATGAAAGATGAAACATTGGGCCGCACAGAACAATTAGCACTTGTCAAATAGAAGCATGAGGCCCTTACAGCAGCTCAAGAACCACACAAGGAAAGGTTGGATGAGCTTGGAAAACTCATCATGTAAAAGATGGACTTGTTAGAAGGGAGAATGACTGCCATGTCCAGCATTGTGTTGGTCTTGTAGAATGAGAAAGGAGAGATTGCAAAGGATGAGTTAGAGTCAATTGCAGTGGATATTCCACAGAAGGTAGAGGTTGTGCTCAATTATTGGCATACTCTAGAGGTGGAAATAAAGGAAGAATATCCATAATTGATTCTTCAAGTTGAAGCAAAATATACTGCAGGGTAAAGACATTATTTTATTCATAAAAAAAAAAATCTATTTTTCTATTCATATTATTTGATTCATTTTGGAGACAACCATTGCTGGGGCAGAAATGCAACTAGTGTGGGGTAATGTTGGTCAATCAAAATCTAGAACTTAGTGAAGGAAATATAGAAGGTTCATGTAAGAGAGCAGAGCACATTCAAAGGCATAGAAGTATCAGGAAGGAATTGCATGCGTAGAACAGAAACAGGTTCGAGACTTAGCAATTTTCACAATGATGAGCTATTTTTGGAGATAACGTATCGAGCACACAAATTAGTTGGAGACTTGTAAGACACACCTTGGCTATTTTTAGATCATCAACTATGAAGTGCTTTGCATGAATACATGCTGAGAATAGATCTACTACTGTCAGTTAACTAAAAGCAGTCTATTGTTAGCACACTTGCATGTGTAGCTATTTTTGTAATGGTGCGTGGCTAATAATAGCATGTGACCTATTTTGGGATTAGATAAGTAGTGAAGGTAAAGTCCCCACCCTTATAAATATGTAGTGAACTGTGTAGCATAGGGAGAGGGTGTGAGAATTGTGGTATAGTGAGATTATTCTGCCAAATTTGATACATGCATGAGCGTATACTACTGTTATTATAAGGAAGCTTTTGTGTATTAATGAATTGAATATAATGGAGATTATGGACTGAATCAAGGTGTTACCATGGTTATAGTTCATTTTTCCATGTTTTATTTCATCATGGTTATCTTTTAAGTCTATTATTCTCTAGATCTAGATCTGAACATGCACTGTAGAATGATATATTAGTTATAGATCTGAATGCTTTAAGTCTTCATCATGCTAACATCCTACAACAACAACCCTAAAGAGGGACCTGGTACCTTTGCACACTTCAGGTGAGTGCTCAATCTAGGCTGAGTGATGTGTTAGTGCACCTAGTCTTGTATTGGTGAATTATAGGTTGCATTAAGGATCTTCTGTCAGTAAGAGTTTTTGCGGGTTATAAGGTTGTACAAGTTTTCACATAAGATTGGAAGTGAGGGTAAAAGTGCTTAAGGTTTCCAGTAGCAAAATCATCCTTTAATGCTAAAGTACATTGGTAGGTGGCATGACATTTATTATGGAAAAAAGAAAAATCTATAAGTAGAAGGTCAGGGTGCATTATTGTTTACCTTGTATTTTTGTTATTGAAGAGCTCTCATGAACTAGGGCATCCTTGAAGAAAAGTTGTGAAGATTTGCGTACATAGCTAGTTTCAATCATGAACTAGATTGGAAAAAGAGTACATGGGCATGAGTAGAGAAGGTTGTGTGAGAGGATCCCATGGGTGTTACATTGTCTTGTGGAAAAGGGGTTTTTCTAGGTTAGGGTTCCACAACTATGGCACAAGATTGAAGGGATTTTTGTAAAGGAGTGAGGCCGTAAAGTTGAGAATAGCCAGGATCAGGAGAAAGGAAGAAATTTTAAGGACCTGATAAAGAAATGGCACCAAGGAAATTAGTAAACGTTTCACCGAAGAAGGGAAAGGAAAAATATGAACAAATTGTTTCTACCAGTTTCAATGAAGAATGGTACATAGAGATATAATATCTAGATGGCATATTACTTAGTAAAGAATGGGTATCACATTTTAGAAAGATGGTCATGAGTGACTGCAACCATCAAAAAAGCACCATAGAGAATGATATGGCACAGGAACTGGTTCTCCCTACAAACAATAGGACACTAGATGGAATGCCTATCTACGATGATGAGGTAAAGGTGAAAATGGAGAAGGCCCAGTTATTACAAATCTATGAGTTTCCCTATTTGGAAAACCTAGGCAATTATACCAGTGGTTAATGTCTCACATGCATAAAGACCACTTCTACTCCATAGGACAAAGGATGCAAATAACTTCCTAGCTAATTTCTAAGTTTACTAGTCTTATCTAGAAAGGAGAATCATTAGATGATGAATTGGACAATAAGGATACCATTAAGAAGACCATTGAAGCTTCTGACTAAGAGAAGGGTTCGTGTTACTTCGACATTTTTGAAATTTTTGACCCTATAATGAGGATGGCCACTTGCATGGTTACAAAGATGAATGGTCAGGAGAGATTGACACAGATCAATAAGGCCTGGTTGAAAATTTTCTGTAAGATCTCTGAGGGGACCATCTATAACCTATCAGGTTTCATAGTAGAAGAAATCATTAATGCCGCACATGATGGAGAGAATATCATGTTTGGTAATCTCCTCCTTACCATTGTATTTTTAGAAATTGGAGTGCCTGATGGGCCAGATAATTTTTTTTGGGAATACCCAGATGAGAACCCTTCCCCCGCTAAAATATTTGAACAATACACTTGTGACACCATGACAGCCACCTATAAGGTGTGCCTAGAAAAATGGTATAAGAAGATGCATGACGCATTTAGTGATGAATGAAGAATACCTGATAAGTTAGCTACTTTACTACAAGGCAAGACAGAATTTGTTGTATACCAACATTTTTGTATTGGTAAGTTTACTCTGACAAATGATGCCAAGGGTCCCTGGTGTAAATTTTCGTTCTCCTTCACAGCACAATACTTTCATGTCAGGTTCAATCAATTCAAAGAGGTAAAGAATCTAAGGTTTTACCTCAGTACAGTAGACCAAGATTACCATGAGCTACGCAAAAAATAATATATCCCAAGAAGAGTGCCTATGTGGAGAAGTATGTCTCCTATGATGTACATATGTAGAAACCAATAACATTGTTTGTTGCTGGGAGGACCGCATCAAGGGTATACCTGCGTATAAGGCCTAAGTATGAGAAAGTCACTTACATTTAAAATGATGTCTCTATTTCAAAAGACCCCACTGTAAGGAAGAAGGTCGCATCAAGGAAAAGGGAGAGAGAGAGAGGAGGCTCCTGATAAAAAGGCACCAAGCATACATACAGTGCAGTCTGTAGGCACGCAGGAGTCGGGCACAAGACTAAGCACCTATGCATAGAGGAAGATGTCCCCCACAGAAGAAAAAGAGAAGACACCTGAGGAAGAGGCATCAGAGCAGAGAAGTCCCCTATAAAAGAAGAATCACTTGCGAGAAAGGGGTTGCCTAGGGAAGAAGAAAAATAAAAGTATCCTATATTGGAATTATCATTTAGGAAGAAGCAAAGAGTAACAAAAAAGGTGGACTCAGAAGAAACAGAGAGCATGGAGGCAGACAAGAGTGAAGAGGATTATGAAGATCATGGTAAGGCTCAAAATAACCCTGTGTGTGATGTACTGGAGTCAGATGAGGAGGGAAATAAAGAAATGGATGAGGACGAGGAAGGTGCCCATAACCAAGGAGGAAGTGAAGAAGTAAACATGAGGGATCAAAAGACTCCAAGCCTTACTAAGGAGCAGATAAGGGATGTTGCAAAGAGGGAGGTATAAGGAATTATAAAGGACTTAGTGGATCAAGAGGTGAAGCATAGCACTGAGGAATTATTAAAAGAGGTAGAGGAGTGTTCGAGCATTGGAAAGAAGTATGGAAGCATGGGTGAGGATCTTAGTTTGATAGTTAGTGTTCCTAGAGCAACATGCATGTGAGGAAAGGGGATGGTAGCAACATAGGAAAAGGAAATGACATATATAGATGATCCCAGTAAGGTGTTACACACATGCTTCTAGAGCTCCATGCCCAAGGAAAAAATCCTCTATTGGTCCTTCTTTGACTAAGAAAGTTCATATGCACGCATAAGAAAGATGTTATCCTAGGCATTCAAAACCCAAGTTGATGAGCCCGAGTTTGAGGTAAATAAGGATACATTGGTAGAGATACTCATGGCTAAGGGGATAAACCCTCTTGTGGTTTCCCAAAAATTATCAGATGAGCAAGTTTGTAACATGCTCAACAAGGTGTTGGTAGAAGTTGAGGTGAGGCTCTTCTGGATAAATGATAGGATAAGAGTGTTAGAGGAAGAAATTAAGAAGAAAAATGAAGAGATCATTAAAATAGATAAAGAGATAAAGTAGAAGGAGTTGATCAGTGCATAATTAAGGCACGAGTTAAGGGATGAAAAGGCTAGAGTGCGGGAGGTTTACAAGAAGGTAGAGGAGATTACAGGTGTCATCATTCTAGTGCATCCAGATCTAACTCCTCCATATCAGAAGTATGAGTCAACCTTGCATTGTGTGGAAGACTTAACTCGCATCCTCACCATGGAAAGGTGGCCACTCGCATTGGAGTCAGTGGAAGAGGTGATGGTGTGCTAGAATGAGGAAGAAAAATTGAAGATTGAGGAAATGGTTACTCAGTATTCTAAGCTCCTTTCCACTGTAAAGACCACCACACAAATGGATGAGGTTGTATATGATAATTGCATTGATAAAGACAGGGTAGTAAGCATATTGGTTGCTACACATGATGCGGATCTAAAGGAATTTTAAGAATAAAACAAAGACAATAGGGTGGATCATGATAAGATCCTGGCCCAGGTTGATAAAAAGTTGGAAGCAATCAAAACCTTGTGGGGTTTGGTTAAGAATCGGCTTAAGGAGATATATCCCCAAGTCACTCACAAAATGGATGCGCTGGGTGATCTTAGCAAGAAACTAGAAGGCATTGTAGATACACTAAATGCTAAGAGAAATAGATTGATTTTTGATGAAGTAAGTGCTCTAGTAGGTGACCTACTTCAGTAGGCATAGGGTGAGGTAGATGCCTAGGAGAAGATTGAGGCAACCTTGAAGAAAGAATTCCCACTCCTATAACAATAGCAGATTCTTCTATTATTTTGTTCTTTATTTAGATTGTCCCAGTTCCACTATATTTAATTCTTTTAAGAAGAAGGTCATTTCTGAGGTCGAAGAACACACATAGTGTGGGGTGATGTTGGACCCTAAAATATTAGCAAAGTACCAAGAGGTGCATGCGAAAAGGACCAATGAGAAGAAGGGAACTTGGGGGAAAGAACTTAGGACAAAGGGGTTTAAGAAGGGTTTTAGTAAAACTAGGGCACACATGAGGTAAAACATGGGTTTAAAAGACTTAGCAATATTTTGCATTCTAGAGGCACTCAAGGAAAAGCACGAGGACCCGACTAGGCATGATAAGTGGATAAGGTGCTAGCATAGAGCCTTGGAGGCCAAGAAAAGAATATTTCATGCAGGGAATATTCCTAGAGACATCATTACAGAGAGTGGAAGGTTTGTAAAGGGATAAGTTTTCACCTATGAAGGACCACATTGACACTTGACACATGATCTACACTTGGAGAAGGCATGGCGGTGGGTGTTGATCTTATATAACAAAATTTTTAGGCCTGAAACAAAGGGATGTAGATTGATGTGTGTATGGAGAGGTAGAAAAGAGATACGGGATATACATATGCATATATGGGTACCAGGAATCAGAAGGCAGGGCAACGAACTACTGCAGAAATGTTAGGTTGTGCTAGGGTTTAAGATTCAGGGTACTAGAGAGCTATATAGAATATCATTAAGCATTGGAATTGATGTTAGGGTCTGTAAATGGATTACAGTAAGAAGGGCATAGCCAAGAGCTCTATTCAGATCCTGTTGTATAGGCTGGACCTCTATCACTTATTGTATATGGTCTAAGATGACCCTTTTGACTGTAATATGGCTACCAAAAATCTTTTAAATCAATATATATATATGGGTTTTATCTATATATCTTGTTTATAGGTGCAAACCCTTATGATATTTAGCATGTTATAGCTCATATTTTTTTTCCTATGGTTCATTCAGTGTTTATCTACCTTTTCTAATGCATGGGTGTGTGTGTGGATCTACTAGTTTTATGTTCTTATTTTAGGATGCATGTATTTCTATCTCTACAAATAAACCCCATTAATGGTAGAACCTTCTCACAAAGCTCACATAAAAGAGGGGCTCAACGCCCGCACATGCCTTGGGTTTGCACCCAATTCCTGCTAGGTGATAGGCCGGTGCACTTGGGGTTAGAAGGAAGTATTAAGGGTAAAATAATGACTATAAGTCCCATTTGATTCCAAGCATCCAACTTGAGAACATTAACTTCTGCACCTGTATCTATCAAAATTTTGCTCAGTATTGGCCAAGTATGAAGGCACATAGGCACGCAGGGTCCCAGTTATGAAAAGGTGTGCAAGGAAAAAGCACACGAGAGAAAGGTTTAGGGAAGCACATAGCATGCGTGACACACAAAAGGAGGCTCAGGACTTAGTCAATTTGAGCACCCAGGGTAGAACACATGAAAAGCATGATCAGTTGTGCATGGATAAGATGCCAGCCTGGCGATAGGCTGGCCCAGGAAAGAGCATGCCTTGGATGGAATCTTCTAGAAGAACATCATGAGATAAAGTGGAAAGCTCAGGCCTGGAGAAGCATGCTCGCATGGACCACATTTGACACTTGGCACCAGATCTGAGGACGCTGGAAGGTGAGTTGGTAGTGTAGGAGAATTATAAATACAAGTGCCTGCGGAGTAAAAGATATACAAGTACGAGGTATAGCGGGTTAGAGAGTGAGTGGAGCTCTGCAGAATTACTGCGAGTGGATATTTGTGTTCAGGAAGGAATGTACTAAGCATGGAGTTGTAATTTTTCTTTTTCTGTTAGCTTAGTTACATACGTCCAGTGATATGCATGACTGTGGTCTACTCTCTGTGACACTCTGTAATGAATCAATGAATATAATGAGGTTACCTGTTATAAATAGACATGGATATCAATGGTTTTAATGCATATTTCTCTCATATGAGTTCTCTTTCCTTTCATGCTATGTATGAATGCTTGTATAATTCTTTCTGTCATAATGCATGTTCTAGATTCTGTTAAAGTACTCAGTCTAAGGTGACTGCAAGGATCTAGAGGCCATTCTGAGCCCTATGGTCCTTGTATGTTTCAACCTCCCTCATAAAAACTCTTACACTAATCATAAATGATGCTTCCCACTAAACTCACATAAAAGAGAGACTCGGTACCCGCGTGTGCCTCGGGTGAGCACTCAGCTTCTGTTGGGTGATAGGCCAGTGCGCATGGGGTTCCTTCCTTTTGTGATGGGAGTAAAAATGACTACATCTTGGTTCCATTGCCGGACCTCTTTTCAAAGTTGTAGTGGGATATAACATACATCATGATCTGTGTAGTGAGGAATGACAGAGTGGTTAACATTGGAAAATGTTGAATCATGGTTCAAGAGCATGGAGGATGAATTTTCTCAGAGATTCAGCACTGGACCTGAGTTTAATGCACGTAGATGGGTAGAAGAGAACCTCTACCATGATCTGTATGAGACCTTCTTCTATTGCTTCCCAGTAGAACTATATGAATGGCTTTCAGCCTATGCATCTAGATCAAGTTGGCATTATGGATCGCATGTATGGACCGAAGAAGACTACCAAAGGTTGCAGGATGTAGATCTGACATGGACCCATGTTGTAGATCATTGGTGGAGAGGAGTACTGACTAGTTACACTCTGGAGTATGCCATTTCCATGTATTCTTGTCTGGAGGTTGCTGAGTTTGAATTTCTGTGAGAACCTAGAGGAACATTTCTACATGTTATTCCCCTAGCTATGAAGATATTGATGGTTACCATGAGTTTAGAGGCTTTCCCAATGGCCGGCTAAACCATTCTGAGCACTGGGTAAGGGAGCTTGGGTGGAGGAAGATGGCAGATATCATGACAGAGAAGGAGAGGGAAGAGAGATGGCTCAAGTATAGTGAAGCGCATGAAAGGGAGATTGCTAGATGATGTGAGGCTGCTAGTGTGATGGATCTATGGAGACAGACATTGCGGGAAGGAGTTGAGGTTCACGTGGAGGACATGGAACCTGAGCAGTCTGTGCTACCCCATCTTGGCAAGTGCATGAGGGAGACCCCTTCAGCTTCTGGTGAGAGTTCATCACATGGAGAAAGGAGAGTCATTGGCACATATCTGAACCCACCCAGTGACCAAGCCCTGGCACTTGGTTTTCCCAAACCAGGAAGAAGTGTTATTGACCCAGTTGATATCAGTGGAAGAGATAGATCCATGCCTAGGAGATATAATTTTACAGTCCCTTCTTCTATGGCTGCACATATTCCAGTATTTGGAGGAGTCTTTGGACAAGGAGCAAGTGTACAAGCTTTCAGTCTCACATCAGGGAGTGGCACGGGACACAGTAGTGGGAGTGGAGCGCTATCACAGACCATCGGTGCACAGTTCAGTGGGACCATGGGGGCACTTGGCACAGCTCCTATAGGCCCTATTGGACCCAGTGGTTCTGGTGGATCTTGGTGGCTCTGGAGGCACAGGACCCAGTGGACCTGGTGGATCAGGTGGTGGAGGAAACACCAGAGGGAACCAAGGCTCTGGCTCAGGAGGACAGGGACCCCAACCACCACCTCAAGTATTCTTTGAAATGTCTCTGCATTTACCAGATTACAGGGGCATTGAGGATGCTGTGGAACATGTTCACAAGTGTGAACTGCTATGGCACGCGAAGGGTATCACAACCCCAGAATGGAAGGCTAGTCAGTTTGTAACCACGTTGCAAGGGCACGCACATAGCTGGTATAGGAAGTATGACCCTCATCAAATGGTGGTGGACTATACTACCTTAAAGAATGCATTCTTGGCAGAGTTCCACATTCCTGAGTTCGAGTAGAAGAGCATCAGTGCTTTGAAGGAGATTCAACAAGGAATGGTAGAGAGTGTGTGGGAGTATGATGCACACTTTAAAACTCTCTTGTCTAAATTATCATATGATATCCATCCTTCTCAGCATGCACAGTGGTTTGTTGGAGGATTGATCACCCCTTTTAGAAGGGCCTTGTCTCATAAAACTTTTACAGACCCACGCAAGCATTGGAAGCTACCTTGCATGCCGAGGCTGTTGGTAGTATTGATACTGGCATTAGCCCATTCTTGGAGGCTCAAATTGCTGCTATGGAAAAATAGTTGGAAAAATTATCTGTGAACACAGCCCATGAGACTCGCAGTGGTTTGTGGTGCACAGATTGTGAAATAGAGGGACACGTTAAGGATAATTTCCCCCGGAGGATGGTACGCACTTTGACAGTGGATTGTGAAATTTGTCATGGGGACCATGATGCAAGTAGATGTCCCTTGCTGCAGCACGTGATCAGGAAGAATGTATCTTGTTATTGCAAAATTTTCACCTCTACAACCCATGATACTAAGGACTGTAGGCTCATTGATCAGATCCATGAGGCCATTGATCATGGGGTGCACCAAACCAGCATTGCCAGTGGTTCCAAGGATAATGATCACTGTTATGAGGAGCACAGAAGGAGGCACACGTGGAAGAGGTTTTCGAGGAGGATTCCATGGTCGAGGTAACCACAGAGGAGGAAGGAGTGAGTTCCCATGCGGAACATGTTTCAACTGTGGATCTACAGAACATTACAAGCGTGAGTGCCCAGACCTGTTGCAGTGCTCATGGTGTGGAAAGAAGCATAAGTATGAGGAGTGCCTAGAATTATTTGAGCACATGAATCAGAAGCACCAGAAGGACAAGGGCACTGCAATGGTCAGTATTAAGAAGGAAGACATATAATGGATGCCCCAAGTAAGACAGGATGAAGGTTTGGAGCCTGTCTTGGTAACAACAAGGGAAAAGCCCGCGTGCGTGAGAGAGGTACCAAGACAGAAAACCCTTGTTTCAAGAGAGGAGGTCATTCATGGAAAATATCCAAACCCTACGCATCAAAAGGAGATATATCAGGACACCATGGATGTTATTCGAAGCTTACAAGGGGAGATCCAGTGTCTAAAGGAGAAATCTAGGAGGGAGGAACAAGGAAGGAGAGTCGAGGCACAAAAGGATGACCTGGATGAGGTCAAGGAGGTGTGTAAAATGCTAAGGCAGGAGAATATCATTCCCTTGCTAGGATCCTGGTTGAGAGAGAAGGTACCACACACCGGAGAAGAGTGTGAGAGACAGGTCTTGCACGTGAACCTTCCCCCTCACAGCCTCAACTATGACAAGGAGATTACATTGAATGCAGTTGTAGATGGATGGCTCCTCAACAATATCCTCATTGACACAGGTGGAGGTTAATGTTCTGACTTTGGATGCATGGCATCAGATGGGAAGACCTGCATTACAGCCATCTTTGAATGTGTTGTATATGGAAAACAAGACTAAGGCAATGCCCATCGGTGTCTTGAAGGATGCAGCTATTACTATCCAGGGAGCCAAGTTTACTGGGGACTTTGAAGTCTTGGCACTCACCGAGGTGGACAATTTCCCAGCACTACTTGGGCATCCTTGGTGTTACAAAAACAATGCGGACCTTCGGTTCAACAAAGGGTACATCAGCTTCGAGAACAAGGAGGAACGGGTCATTATACCCCTGGTTGATGGGTACATCAAAGAACAGAATTCGACACCCTATATTGAACCATTGGGAGAAGAAGTTTTGGACAGGATATATGTGTGCTCAATCAGAGACCCTGTGATGATACACCCTACTAACGGGGTTATCCAGTTTGAAGATGCTCAGTCAGTGAGTGATACCACCAGTCTGGCATGTGACAATTGGGTACATGGAACTTACGAATTAATGGGACGGAAGTTGAGAGGGTCGGTGACCAAGGTAACAAAGGCACGGTTAGGCACCTTGGAGGAAAAGAACTTAAGGGAGGAGCCTTCCCTGAGAGTTAGGCACCTTGGAGGAAAAGAACTTCCCAAGTATTCAGGAGGAGCCTTCCCTGAGATCTTTCTGTAGGAGGTAGAAGCTCAGTGGAAGGATGAGAAGGAATGGAGGGAGATGTTAAGTTATGTCTTGCTTGGCACAGCAGCTCAGTGGTGGGCCACACATTAGAGAGCCTTTTAGAATGGCACGAGGTAAGAATTTCTCTCTCTGTCAGATTCTCCAGGAGCAATGTACCCACCATCATCAAGGAGTACCATGGGAAGGAGCCCACCTCTTTCCATATCCAGGAGTGTGAACGGGTCTGGAGAGAAGGTGTGGAAGCTTTTCCACCATCCCTCTGGGTGCACAAGTTGTATTCTACACTGCAGGGTTACACGCACATGGTACATTCATTCAGAGACACGCCGCCAGACAAGGAATTGGCAAGAACTCACGGCTGACCTTATTCAAACCTTTGAATATCAGAGTACCAAGCCATCGGTTGATAAGGCCTTGCAGGGTATCAAGTGCCTTACCATGGGGGATAGTGCCAGGATGGAAGATAGGCTGTTGGAATTACTAGGGGAACCAGGATTGGAGGCACGCTTTGAAGAAGAAGAGGAAGCAGAAGAGTTACAGCTTGAGCACACATGTTTGGAAAAAGAGAAGGGAAAGTTGGTATATGTGATTGATGGAGAGGAATCAAAAAGCTTAGATGTTAGCTATTCTGTATGGATGCACGTGAGGTACTGGATAGTGTAGATGCTCACGTGCATGCCTACCATGAGCCTTTAAAGATGAAGAAAGTTAACATCAGTTCAGAAGAAGAACCTAAGGAAGCTATTATTGGGGATTACTGGATAGAGAAGGAAGTATCAAAGATCATTGATCTGCTACATGAATTTGAGGATTTATTCCCACATGGGTATCATGAGCTCAAAGGCATTCACCATTCCTTGGGGGAGATGAAGATAAAACTGAAGGATGGTGCACGCCCAGTTAGGAAAAGGCCCTACCAGATGAATCCCAACTTGCGCGTGAAGGTCAAGGAGGAGATAGACAAAATGATAGCTTCTGGGATCATTGAGGTAGTGGAAGAATCAGAGTGGATAAGTCTGATGGTAATCAACATCAAGAAGGATGGGTGGATTAGGATTTGTGTGGATTATAGGGAATTGAATGCAGTTTGTGTCATTGATCCATTTCTGACCCCCTTCACTGAAGAAATTTTGGAAGGAGTCACTGGGCACAAAATCTATTCCTTTACGGATGGATTTTCAGGGTACCACCAAGTCTGGATTGCAAAGGAAGACCAGGAGAAGACAACTTTCACCACCGAGTGGGGAAGTTTTGCATATACGGTCATGCCCTTTGGGTTGAAGAATGCACCAGCTGTCTTTTTGCACATAGTGGTGTAAGCATTCCAGGACTTCATCCATAAATTTATTCAGGTCTATTTGGATGACTGGACAGTATATGATTTGGTTAAAGACCATTGTGACAATTTGAGGTTAATGTTTGAGAGGTGTAGGTAGTTGAGGATATCCCTCAACATTAAGAAATGTGTGTTTGCTACACCCTTTGGGACTTTATTGGGGCATATCATATGTAAGGAGGGCTTGCTGGTAGATCCCACTAAGGTTGTAGTTATTGTGGGGTTAAGGGAGCCTACTAGCCAGAGCGCAGTGCGTGGATTCCTTGGGCATGTGGGCTATTACAGAAAATTCATTAAGGGATATGCCAAGATCACCATGCCATTAGAGGAGCTGCTTAGACATAAAAGTGCCTTCCATTGGGGAGAGGCACAGCAGAGGGCATTTGATACATTAAAAGATAGGCTTATTACCGCACCTATTTTATGGTTTCCCTCTTGGGACAAGCCCTTTCATGTTCATGTAGATGCCTCAGGGACCACCATTGGAGTAGTGCTTGCACAGCCAGGTGAAGGGATTGTTGATCATCCTCTCTATTTTGCAAGCAGGAAGCTGACACCAGTAGAGTAGAATTATACCACAACCGAGCAAGGCATTTTCAATGATCTACGTGCTCTTCAAGTTTAGACAGTATCTGTTGGCAACACCCTTTGTGTTCTACACCGACCACATGGCATTGAAGTATTTAGTGAACAAGCCTATTCTACAAGGGCGCATATGTCGATGGGTGTTGTTGTTTCAAGAGTTTGAATTCACCATTGTAGTGAAACCTGGAAAAAGCAACTGTGGGCCTGATCATCTGTCAAGAATTGATTCAGGGGAGGACGCGCAGAGTATTGAGGAAGCAATGCCAGATGCGTAACTGTTTAGGTTGCGGCACGCGCCCTCGGATTTGGAAGAGATTGCAATATTTTTAAAGGAAGGTGTGGCACCAGATGGAATGAAGACATTGGAAAAGAAGCAGTTGGCCATACGCACCATGCCCTACATGTTAATCAGTGGAGACTTATACAAATTGGGACGTGATGAAGTTTTGCGCAGATGTGTCTTAGAGCATGAGCACCTGGCCATCATGGAGGAAGCACACGGAGGAAGTGTGGGTGGGCATTATGCAGGTGATGCCACCATGTGCAAGATATTAATGGCAGGTTTGTGGTGGGAAACCTTGTACAAAGATTGTAGAGATTATTGTAAAGCCTGTGACCATTGTTAGCACATTGGAAAACTAGGGAGGAGAGATGAGATGCCTTTGCACCCTATTCCTAGCACGGAGCCTTTTGAAAAGTGGGTGATAGACTTTGTAGGACCTATTACACCGGCAGTGCATAGGACTGGGTCACGTTATGTCATCACTTGCACAGATTATCTCACAAGGTGGGCAGAGGCAGCCCCAACTAAAGATTGCACGGTAGCAACAACAACAAGGTTCTTATGGGAAAACATTATCACGAGGTATGGATGCCCTTTGAGTTTGACCAGTGATAGGGGTACGCATTTCTTGAATGAGACCATGAGGATCCTATTATCTAGATTCATGGTGGCTCATCACAAGACTACGCCCTATCACCCACAAGAAAATGGAACCGCGGAAGCATTCAACAAGATACTGAGTCATACCTTGACCAAAATTTGTGATGTCAGAAGACTTGATTGGGATGACAAAGTATCGGCAGTATTATGGGCTTACAGGACAACATATAAAAGACTAAATAAAGCCACACCTTTTCAATTGGTGTTTGGCATGGAAGCTATTTTTCTGGTTGAATTTATGTTGCCTTCTCTGTGAATAGCACACGTAGGAGGGTTAGCCGATGAACAAGCGCTGGAAGAAAGAATTGATGAGTTAATGAAACTGGATGAGAGACGATCACTCCCCCGATGGAGCCAAACAATGGAAAAGGAAAAGCAAAAGGCTTGGCATGATCACCATATTAGAAACAAGAAGTTTGAGGTTGGGCAGATGGTGTTATTATATGATTCTAAGTTTCTGTGCCATCCTGGGAAGTTGAAAGTCCATTGGTTGGGTCCTTACACAATCTCGTACATCCTTGATTCGGTGCATGTCAGTTACAAGCGCTGGATGGGATGAAGTTTCCTGACACTTCAATGGGAGTAGGCTGAAGCCCTACTATAAATAAGTCTTCTTGGTGTGTGTAAATAAGGTAGTTTTTCCAGTTAGTTCAGGAGTTTCCTTTATGCATTTTCCCTTTCTTGTGTTTCCCTTTCACGTTGTTGTTTTGTTTTGCACCCTGGGCACTGGTAACCTTATTGCTATTTTTGGAGAATTTGTGAGTGCACAGAGGACCACACATCACTTTAAGTGTGGGGTGGAGAAAAGTGAAGAAGCGCGTGATTAAAGTACCAATGAAGTTGTGTTGAAAAGCCTTGTTGAGTAGCTGGGTTGAAAGAGGTATATAAAGAGGAAGATGGAAGAATGGTTGGTGCCAGGATAAAGCTACTTGTAGATCCCACAGAGGAGAAAGTGCATTTAAAGCAACACGAGGTAGGTGAGAGCAAGGATCAGGATAGAAGAAGTGCCTTCGGTGTGGGTTACACACACGCAAGAGTCTCCTGTCAGGTTGGATTGGTTGCGCGCCAGAAGGTTGGAAGAGTTTTCACGCAGGTTGGGCGCGTAAGTGAAGGCACTGAAGACGGGATTTGTTTGAAAAATCTGCATTAAATGAACAAAGTATGGTGGTAGGTGAAGTAGCATTTAATGTTTAGAAAAGAGAAAAACTATAAGTAAAGGGTCGGGGCACTCTCATTTTTACTTTGTGAAATAGAAGAGTTTGAGATATAAGTGAGTTCCATAAACTAGGGCTTTCAGATTCGATCAAGTGAAGGAAGATCTATGAGATTGAAGTAGCCAGTTTGAGTTTGTGAACCAGAAGGGGTTACACGGGCATGGAAAGAGTGAAGAGGCACTGTCTTGTGAAGATTTTCATCCCAGTTAGGGTTTGAAAAACTAGGGCACGGGTTCAGAAGGATTGTATCATGGATTTAAGATCGGAGGATTGGAAGAAGTAAGACAGAGTAACAAGGAGAGAATAGGAGTGATAAAAATACCTCGACCATGGCACCCAAGAAAGGAAAGGGAAAAGCCAAGGCTAAACAACCAGAACCCGAGGTAGACACAAATGAAGAATGGTATGCAGAGATGCAATACCCAGATGGGGTGATGATGGGGAAGGAATGGGAATCCCACTTAAGAAGTGTACCTGTTAGTGACTATAATCACCACATGAACACAATAGAAAAATAAATGGCATTGGAATTAGTACGCCCCACCAACAAACAAACACCTGAGGGTTTTCCTATATACGATGATGACATTAAGGTTAAAATGGAGAAGGCAGGGCTGTTGTAACTCTATGAGTTGCCTTATTTTGGAAAGCCAGAGTGCTTGTACCAATGGTTGATGTCACGGGTGCACAAGATTACTTCCACTTTGCAGGGCACAAGATGCACATGACTCCCCAGCTGATTTCACAATTTACAGGCCTCATATGTGAGGGAGATAGCTTAGAAGATGACCTTGGTGACAAGGAGGCCATTCAAGAGACCATCACCGAGTATGCCTGCAAGAAGGGGTCACGGTACTATGACATTTCAGACATCAAGGACCCCATAATGAAAATGGCCACACATTTGGTGACTAAGCTGAATGGCCAGGAGAGGTGGATGCAGGTCAACAAACCTTGGCTACATGTCTGCAGGAAGATTGCAGAGGGAACCATATACAACCTATCCACATACATCACGGAGGAAATTGTCAGTTGCGTGAAGGAAGGGGACAGGATCCTCTTCGGCAACGTCTTGCTCACCATTGTATTCATGGAGATTGGGGTGCCTGATGCACTGGAAAAATTTGTATGGGAGTACCCCACCGAGGATCCTTCACCCACGAAGAGGTTTGAAAAATATGCCTGTGATACAATGACAACACCCCACAAGGTGAGGCTGGAGAAATGGTACACGTGCCTGAGAAACACATTCGGGGCAGAGTGGAGAATCCCTGAACAACTCCCAGTGGCCACCGAGGGGGAAGCCAAATTCATGGTTTATCAACACTACTACCTGGGTAGATTCAAGCTGATAGATGAATCATGGAGCCCTTGGTGCAAGCTTCCCTTCGCATTCACTGCTCAGTACTTCCAAGCGGGGGTGAACAGGTTTAAAGAGTCAAAGAAGCTAAGGCTGGAGCTGGGTAGTCTAGACCGGGAACATAGGGAGATGAGGAAGAAGCTGAATTACCCCAGTGGTAAGCACACATACGTGGAAAAGTACGTGTCACATGAGATTCAAATGACAAGGCCGATGACGCTACCCATCGCTGGAGGATCAATGACGCACGTGTACTTGCGCATAAGGCTGAAGTTCAAGAAGGGTGTGTATCTAGAGAATGAAGTCTCCATACCTGAAGACCCCTTGGGGAAGAAGAAGCCAACATCCAAGAAAAGAGGGAGAGGAGAAGAAGAAGCACCAATTGTGTAGACTACTCAGATAGTGAGCATGTCATCCACGAGTGCTAAACCCAGCACTTACATACGGAGAAAGAAGTCTCCGGTGAAGGAGAAGATGCCAGAGGTAGAGGTGCCTAGGAAACCCATCTCCAAGGAAGAATCACCTGAGGAAGAAGATAAGGCCAAATCCCCTGATCAGGAACCACCTCTCAGGAAAAAGTAGAGGGTGGATAAGGAAGCTGACTCGGAGGTGACTGACAGCTTGGAAAAATACTTGGGAGAAAGAGAAGATGAGAGTGAGGGAGATGACGAGCAAGGAAGAAGAGGCAGGGAAAGACCAGGAGCCACATGTCTTTAGCATCTATGACTCAGAAGAGGAGAGTGGAGATGAGAAGTAGGAGTTCGTATTCACATGGCGTAAGGGTGCACAGGATGAGGAAGATGCCGAAGACATGGAGGATGAGGAGGTTGCCAGGGAAAAGGAGGGAGCCATAAGTTTTACAAAGGAGCAGATCACTGAGGTGGCAGAGAGAGAAGCACAGAGAATGCTCGAGGTCCTGGTAGACCAAGAGTTGGAGCGCAACACAGACATAGTGCTGAAGGAGGGGAAGGAGGAGAACATTGAAAAAGAGCATGAAAGCCTAGGAGGCCCCACTCTGACAGTAAGCTTCCCCAAAGGCACACGCTCAGGCAGAAGAACTCTGGATGTAGAACAGAGACAGGTAATGGGCTATGTTGATGACACAAGGAAGGTGTTACGTGCGTGATTCCAGAGCACCATACCCACGGAAAGGCTCATAGCCATGGGGTCTTTTGAGAAGGACGGTGCATACCCCAGAACCAAGAAGATGCTCTCTTGGGCATTTCGAGTCCCACATTGATGAGCCAGACTTCAAAGTCTACCAAGGAGCACTCATCACATTGCCAGAATCTAAGGGGGTCAATCCCTTAGTGAATGCTCAGGAGCTCTCAGACGAGCAAGTCTGCAAATGCACTGAACAAGGTCACGGTCGAGACCGAGGATAAATTATTTGTGCAAATGACAGGATCAGAGTGCTGGAGGTGAAGTTAGGAGAGAAGGAAGAAGAACTGGCAGAGAAGGCCAAGAGCTTGAAACAGGAAGAACTGATCAGCGCACAGTTAAGGCATGAGTTGAAGGAAGAGAAGGTAAAGGTGTAGGAAGTTTACAAGAAAATAGAGTCTATCAAAGGCACCATCCTCCTGAAGCACCCAGACTTAGCGCCACCCACACAAAAGTACTCATCCCTCCTGGAGTGTATAGAAGATCTAACGTGCATCCTCACTATGGAGAGATGACCCTTGGCCCTAGAATCTGTAGAAGAAGTGGCCACGCACTTGAAAGAGGAGGACAGGTTGAAGGTGGTAGCACTCATTGCTGAGTATAGCCAAGTACTCATGGAGGTTAAGATCACTGCCCAATCTGCAGAGGCCGCATATGATACATGCACGGATAGAGATAAGGTGGCGAGCTCCTTGGTCACCACACTTGAAGCAGAACTAAAAGAATTCCAAGAAAAGAACAAGGGGAACAGGGTGGAGAGGGACAAGGTTCTGGCCAAAGTAGAGAAGAAATCAGAGGCAATTGAGGCTTTAAGGAGCTCAATTAAGGCCCGGCTAAAGGAACTATACCCCCAGATCACTAGAAGGATGGATAAACTTGAGGACCTGGGCAAAGAGATGGAGCAGATTGTGGACATTTTGGGCACCCAGGGAGTTGGCCTGAGTTTTGATGAAGTGAGCACCCTGGTGGGTGACCTCTGCCAGAAGGCACAGGGCGAGGTCGAAGTATGGAATAAGCTAGAGGCAGACCTTCAGAAATATTTTCCTAGCTTGTTGAATTGATGTCCCCCCCCATTCTTCATTCTTTCCCTGATTCTTTCATTCCTTATTCTTTTTGTAAAGTGTAAGACTATTCATTGGTTCCCTAGACAGCATGGCATCTTGGTCAAGTAAAATGTTTCTGAGGACAGAGAACAGGCGTAGTGTGGGGTGATGTTGGACCCCTGGAATATTGGCCAAGTATGAAGGTGCATAGGCGTGCAGGGTCCCAGTTATGAAAAGGTGTGCAAGGAAAAAGCACGTGAGAGAAAGGTTTAGGGAAGCACATAGCACGCATGACATGCATGAAAGGAGGCTCGGGACTTAGTCAATTTGAGCACCCAGGGTAGAACACGTGAAAAGCATGATCGGTTGTGCATGGATAAGATGTCAGCCTGGTGATAGGCTGGCCCAGGAAAGAGCATGCCTTGGATGGAATCTTCTAGAAGAACATCATGAGATAAAGTGGAAAGCTCAGGCCTGGAGAATCATGCTCACATGGACCACATTCGACACTTGGCACCAGATCTGAGGATGCTGGAAGGTGAGTTGGTAGTGTAGGAGAATTATAAATACAAGTGCCTGCGGAGTAAAAGATATAGAAGTACGAGGTATAGCGGGTTAGAGAGTGAGTGGAGCTCTGCAGAATTACTGTGAGTGGATATTTGTGTTCAGGAAGGAATGTACTAAGCATGGAGTTGTAATTTTTCTTTTTCTGTTAGCTTAGTTACATACGTCCAGTGATATGCATGACTGCGGTCTGCTCTCTGTGACACTCTGTAATGAATCAATGAATATAATGAGGTTACCTGTTATAAATAGACATGGATATCAATGGTTTTAATGCATATTTCTCTCATATGAGTTCTCTTTCCTTTCATGCTATGTATGAATGCTTGTATAATTCTTTCTGTCATAATGCATGTTCTGGATTCTATTAAAGTACTCAGTCTAAGGTGACTACAAGGATCTAGAGGCCGTTTTGAGCCCTATGGTCCTTGCATGTTTCAACCTCCCTCATAAAAACTCTTACACTAATCATAAATGATGCTTCCCACTAAACTCACATAAAAGAGAGACTTGGTACCCGCGCATGCCTCGGGTGAGCACTCAGCTTCTGCTGGGTGATAGGCCGGCGTGCATGGGGTTCCTTCCTTTTGTGATGGGAGTAAAAATGACTTCACTTCTTTCTTTGTTATAGTTATTTTATAATTCAGAGGTTCATGGGCACACATAACCTCAAGCCATGTGGTAATTAACATAGATTATAATTCAAAATTAAGCCTTACCTTCGGCATCCATTTATCTCCATCCACACATTATGTCTTAATCATAGCTACTCCCTTATATTTCTTGTATTGCTTACTCATATACTCATACAAGTCTAAACATTCTTAAAATTTATGTTGCTTTCCACACCAAGAGAAAACCACATTCTGAGGGCAATCACGTTGATGATGATCAGGAGATCCATAAGTAAAACAAGTTCCTCTAGGAAATCCTCCTCTTCCACCACCATGACCTTGACCTCTAT
Organism: Taxus chinensis; assembly: GCA_019776745.2. NCBI lineage: Eukaryota > Viridiplantae > Streptophyta > Pinopsida > Cupressales > Taxaceae > Taxus > Taxus chinensis. Next base: position 342,646,828 of record CM034147.1, on the reverse strand, counting down.
ATCCACCATAGAATCCTCTATCCTTGTTATCCTTGTTATTGTGCCCTTCATTATGTTCTTCTCCTTGTTCCTTAGAACCACCTGCTATACTAGTCTGATGCACACCGGTTTCAATAGCCTCATGAATCTTATCAATCAATCTATAATTCTCTATAGCATGAGTGTGAGACTTATAAATCTTACAGTAATAGGATACATTCTTCTGAATCACATGCTATAATTATGGGCATCTATTTGTATCATGATCCAAGTGATAGATCTCACAATCTAATAACATGGTGCACACCAATTTATAAGGAAATCTATCCTTAGTGTGTCCTTCAACCTTACAATCTGTACACCATATTCTACTACACATATCATGACCTAAATTGGCCAAAATTTTCTCCAATTGCTTCTCCATAGATGTTATTTACACCTCCAATAATGAGCTAACTCAAATTTCCACACTTCCAACTACCTCAGCGTGTATATCTACCTCTAAAGCCTTATTTAGATCCATAAATGTCTTATGAGAGAGTGCCCTTCTAAACAGTGTTATCAATCCATGAACAAACCATTGTGCATGATGGCTAGGGTGAATATCATAAGAAAAATTTGATAACAAGGTCTTAAAACGTGCATCATACTCTCTTACACTCTCATCCATGCCATGTTTCATCTCCTCCAGTGCACTGATGCTTTTCTATTCAAAATCAGGTATATGTAACTCAGTCAAGAAGGTATCACGCAATGCATTGTAATCCACAACAAATTGTTTTGGGTCATACTTCCTATACCAACTATGTGTGTGTCATTGCAAAGTAGTATCAAACTGAATTTCCTTACGCTCAAGAGTTGTGATTCCCTTAGTGTGCCATAATATCTCACACATGTGCATATGCTCTATTGCATCCTCAATGCCTCTATACTTTGATAGGTGAAGATACATCTCGTAGTAAAATTGTTATGGCTGGTGTAGACCATGCCCACCAGATCCAAAACGTATATTTCCTCTAATATTCTCCCCACCTTCAGAACCACCAGATCCACTAAATCCTGAGCCTCTTAATCCTCTTGAACCACCTCCTGAACCTCCAACAGTGGGTGTTAAACCATTAGATGCACTTCATTACATCCCAACTGTAGTAATAAACTAAACTCCCACATTCTATGAAGTTGTAGTAGTTTCATACATGTTTCCAATGTTATGCACACACACACTCTATCCTGATGATGTGCCAAAAAATATTCCTCTAATCAGTCTCCCAAACAACAAAGATGTTATCACTCATGATGTCATAGATGTTTTTTGATGCACTTATCTATTCAAAGAAAAATTATATCTACCTGAAGCCACTGGATTACCTACACACGCATGTTTATCAATAGTTACTTCTGGAACTCAAACACCAAGTGTAAGGGCTAGGTTGCTAGGTGGGATCAGATGCACACCCACAGTCGTTAGTCTTTCCTCATCAAACGCACTCTCATCAGAAGCCAGATGGAATTATCTACTATGCTTTCCTAAGTGGGGGAGATCCTGATGTTCCAGCTCCACATCTTCCATGTGAGCTTCAAATCCTTCACAAGAAATCATCCTCCACAACTCCACAGACTCCTCAATATCATGCTTCTTCACCAATTCCCTCTCTCATGCTTCATTAAACTTAAATCACATTTCTTCTCTTTACCTCTCTGCCGCAAGGTCTGCCATATTTCACCACACTTGTTCCTTCCCCTATGCACGCTGGGATGTTTAGCTAGCCATAGGGAGGTGCTCTAAACTCAGTACCACCATCAAGATCTTAATTGCTAAAGGGACATCACGTAAGTTAGATCCTATAGGATCACATAAAAACTCATACTCAACAACTTCCGGACAAGAATATGTCGACATAACATATTCCAAAGTATAACTTCTCACAACACCAACACACCAATGATCTATAGCACACATCCAAGTTTCATATACATTAAACAAATCCGTATACTCTTCATGTGTCCAAGTCCTTGGTTTGTAATACTAGCTTTTATTTTATGCATAAGTAGACAATCACTCGTACAACTCTATTGGAAAATAGCAAAAGAATGACTCATAAATCTCATGATAAAGATGTTCCTCAACCCACTTATGTGCCTTAAAATCAGGTCTAGTACTATATCTCTGTATAAACTGATCTTTTCCATCAATAACCCAATCTTAAATGGATGCAAGAGTCAACTGATACACCATCATCATGCATCATCATCATAAATAGTGTGAAAAGAGGTCCCAACAATGGAACCAAAATGTAGTCTTTATTTCTTGCTCAAAACCCTAGATGCGTTGGCACATCACTCAGACGTATTTGAGTGATCACCCAAAGCACGTAAAGGTACCAAGTCCCTTTTTCTTACTGTCTTACCAAGTTGTTAACATGTATATTCATAATAACCAAATCTCAAAGTGCATGTCCCATTCTAACAATCAGATCCATGAGCTCAATTTGGAAACACACATAATAAGTAAACATACGGATCACATAGAGAGTAATACCAGATTCACCATATAATAACCATGAGAAGACACATAAACAACCAATATCCATCCATAAATATCCATCATATTAATTCATCATTAGGCACAGAAGTTGAATACATACATAGTATTGTCATCAGTCATGTGCGCTCATAAACCAACAACATAACTCTAGTACATACAAATTGATGAAAATTCTCTCTAAAATCATGCAAATCAATACATATATATAGGGGTGGGGATTTTCCCTTCACCGCCCATACACACTCAAAATAGCTTGTATGCTTAAAAAAATCCATGCTCCACTACAAAATCAACTAATGAAGCATGCAAGCTCTACCTAAGAATAGATCATCTATAGGTAACTCCAGATTTAATCCTATTATTAGCCCCCATGCTTTAGTTCAAACTACAAGTTCCTTCCTCTAAAAATAGACTCTCCTTGACTACAAAATTCCCTTATGTGTCACACACTCCATGTCTATATTTAGTCCAAACACCCAAAAATTGACTAAGTCCTATGCCTCCTTGCAGTGATCCTTACGCGCCCTTCATTCCGCCTCCTGCACACAAATTATGTCATCCAGCGTGCTCATCTCTTTTACTCCTCTGTGTATTTCTTTTGTAGTCCTTCCTGCACGTGCACATTTCTAACACTTAGTCATTTTCTTGTACCCCAACAAAGACCTTTCACTCCATACATAGTAAGAGTAATGATACAGACATAACACAATCATAACAGCATAGGGAATAGCAACACTTGACAACATATAGAGGCCTAACTCAGGTCTTTGACAGTTATTAACTTTTGACCAACCACATAGGAGTATGAAGACCCTAATTCTTCACTTAACTAACCAAGGACATACTAAATTTGTATTGAGACATCAAGAGACTAGCTCGCCCAACATACCTTTGGTTTTATGAAACAATGTAGCTTGAAATACACTTCATCATCACCTACTGAGAGTATACCAATGCTTTATCCATGAGTAAAAACCTTATAAAAGCTTAGAGAAGGTACATCTAGTCTTTTGAATGATGTCAAAATAGCAAGAAATCGTCAAAACCACATGATGACTCAACCTTCTCATTTCATATCTTCAATTCCTTTTCACTCTTCTTGCATACATTCTTTGATGAAGCACTTCCATCTCCTAAGTCTTCATATGCTGACCTAAATCCTTATAAACACATATGATGTGTCTCATAGATTTGCTCTACCACAGCTAGGGGTGAAATTTCTTCTTTGATTTCACCACCTTTTTATGTTTGGCATGATATTGTTTCTCCTATAACTTTTATGTCTTGTCTCATTTATTCATTATCTACCCATGTTGATCCTTTGTCCTTCTTTACCTATTCAGGTTTGGAATTAGTGTTCTTAACTCTATATATGTATCATATCTTCTTCTTTCTAATGCCTCTTTCAACCATGAGTGACTTGGCTTCATCCTTGGAACTTACTTTCACCTTGAACACCTTGTTGCCTTGAATTTTATGTGTATATAGCTTGTTGTTATATCTAAGAGTCTCATAGTAATGTCTAGCAAAGTGCCCTTGCCTATGAAAATTGAAACACACAACCTGATTCTTTTCTCTTGAGTCTTCACAAACCTGACTTACTAGATCTTCTAGACATTACTTTTCTATGTGACCCTTTTATTTGCAGTTAAAACACACTATGGTCTTTTCATAATAAGACTTGTAATCTCTCCAATGATGGTCTTTATATACCTTTCTCCTACAGTCTCTGGCTCTATGTCCAAAGATGATGTATGAAAAATAAATCCCATGAAACTTACCTGCTAATATCCTTGCAGATGGTTTCCTAAATATCCTCTTGTGCTCTTTGTTTTCCTTCTTAGACTGATATCATCTTTTATGGCAAGTATGACTTGATTCAACTCTCAATTCCCTTTGTTTTTGTTTTTCTAGCTCCTATTTTAGGGAATTTGTTTATGAACTTAGTCTTTCACATTCTTCATTCTTGGCTTGGATAGATGCTTGACATAACTCATGATTGAGCTTATGCTTTGTTTTAGTCTGACTTGCTTTATTTTTGAGTTTCAAACTAGTCTTACCACCAGGATATGTTTTTTTATCAGTAACTCTTTGAGATAATTTGAAACCTTCTCTAACTCAACCTTCAAAATCTCTATTGTGTCTTACAGTTTGAGACATGCATCACATTTTTATCTCAAGTCCTTTGATAAATTTTCAAAATATGAAGAAATTTCATTGATATCATGACCATGGTTAGCCTCCTTGAGTTTAATTTTTGTCTTTAACTCATTTATAAGATCTTGTGCAATTTTATACTTCTTTTTCAATACTAACTCAGCTGATGTACCCATGTTTGTGTCTTCAGGATCACCTCCAAGTTGTTAGGCTTAAGTCAGGAGGACCAAGCTCTGATACCAATTTTTAAAAACTTGGACACTTAGAGGGGGGTGAATCAGTGTTTTCTTAAACTTTTTAGATGATTTAAAATCACAAAACTTATTAGGATATAATGTGAAACCATACACAAGAACGTGAAAGAGATATAGTACACATTATTTAGGTGGGAAACCCAAAAGGGAGAAAACCCACTAAAATCAAAGAAATATCTTCAGACAATTTGGCCTATGTGTTACAATGATTTCAAGTTGAGTTGTAATTCCTAAATTTAGATTTTTTTGTAGGCTAACAAAAGCAGAGCGAATAAAGGAATACATCATAATGCTCCAACTTGATGTTGAAAATTATGCAATTTTTTAAAATAGTTTTTAGTCAACAGGTATTGACCTTATTACAAGCTACCACCTGCAAGGAATCTTACAAATCCCTCATTATACTGAAATACAACTTAGTTTGTGTATACAGTTTGAACAATCTTGATCATCGATGCTAAACACCTAATTATGATCCTAAATTTGCAACCTACCCTTATTTCATCTACAATTTCATTGAAATATCAAACTCTTGTTTTCCTTTGACCATTTAAATTACTAACTCACTATTATTAGTTTTTTAGTTCAAGATCTTGTTCATTCTTCAACATTCAAAGATCATCTTATCATATAGAGATCATTTTCCTTTAATTCAGTCTTCAAAATAGCTGTATAAATAAAATCTGAAAGATCAAGAAATGGGATATCATCTTAGTTATGAAGTTCAAATTGATCCCTACAATTTGATTTCCTTATATTCACCTATATTGGTTCTGTTACTTCGGAATATGTAAAATATCTTATGATTGGTTACATATTACATTCGTTCAAAGGAATATACTTTTTTCTCAACTATTTGAGTGGGATATGTATCAGGAAGGCACTGAAAAATATCTTCTAGGTACATGAATGAATTGCACATCTGTAACTAGAAGATGAGTCCTTGGGATGATCTAAGTGTGGTCATATAAAGGAATCATATTTGGAATAATTAAATGTCTCTAAGATCATATTTAGCACACAAGAAGAAAAGAAATTCATCGTGATAATAGGTTAAAGTTTCTGTAAAGACGTGGATAAGATGGTTGAAAGGGACTTCCATATTTCCACATCTTTAAGGTGAGGTGAGTTCTTCCATACTCATGTAGTGAAATAATAGGTATCACCATGGAAATTCATATAGGGGAAGTGGATCCTTGTATTCCTTAACAGAGACTCACAGATTCATATGACATATGTCACAAGTGTGAATAAACCCATTGTAGGAGATATTTTGCATTGTGTCACATTCCATGAGAGTGACTGTGAACATTAATCTACGATGTTACTATACACATTACATCAATGTAATGAATACTGATGCACTAGGCTTTATAGTATAAATCCCAAATATGACCAAGAAGCCATTGATCAAGTGTTAGCATGTGATGTTGAAAATAATAAAATAATAATTTTTCTCAACTTAGTTGAGAGGACAGAGTTTGTTTGCTAAGTTAGGAAGTAAGGTCCGCAAATTGATCATGGATACTTCTGGATAATTCATAATATGGTTGCATACAAAATCATTGAAACGTTGGGGCCCATTGAAGAGCATAAAGCTATAGCTAATCCCTACAAGGTATCATAGTTGGGATGAGGGACATAAATTTTTTGTGGTTTCAACTGAAATATCTTATTACAGATCTAGATTTGAAGGTATGAGCATGAAGTGAAGTGTGAAACTAATTCCCATGTGATTTATCTCAATCTGATACAATGGAATGCCATGTTGAGTATCTTCTAAGTAGAAGGTGCAATATGGATGGTTTCATTAACACTTACAACAGTAGTGACAGGATGGAAAGATACACTATCTAATCAAATGAAGGACAAAGGGTACAGAGATCTAGATCAAGGACCTAAGGTTATTTTGAAGAAAAAATTTACAGAATTTTCATCCCTTTATTCATGAACTTAAGAAATACCTTGATAAAACTTTTTGTGATTGCCTCGTATTAGCATGTGTAAAGAGGTTGTGTACAGGGAAATGATTTAGAAAAATTCATAAATCACAATGAGAATTGAAATAAATGCTTCAAAGAGTGTTCTTAATTCAAACCCTACTAATCTAGTTATTTGAGCTAATGTAAGGGTCTAAGTCACATAAAGAATGTGGATTTCTAATCTCAATACTTAGATTTAATTCCAAGATTCCAGTTTTTGTGAACTTTTTAAGAACTATTAGAGGATGACATTCATGGGAATCAATAATCAAGCTTGAACTCCACAACTCACAAAAATAGAGAGGGTTTTTAGGAGAGGCTTATTTAAAGATTATTTGATCCAATGCTTCTAATAGATAGTATCTGTGAGAACCTAAAAATAGGTTGTGAAATATGTATTTTCATACATTCAATAGCTACAAAAGAGATTATCATTGAAGTATGATATTCCTCATTTGAACATCGCATAACACCTGACATCAAGGATTGTCTTTAGTGGTGTGATGTATCACCTTACACAAGGAATATTGTCCCTACTATTGTCAACATTGAGATTTCAAGATTCATCATAGGACTCCTGAACTGGTTAGACAGTATCTTGGAGTACATGGGAAGGACTTATATGAGTGTCTTATTCATTCCATTTCTATCTCTATAAACATAGTGATAAATGATGTTCAAGACCTTCATATCAATCTTGACAGTTTAGGCTTCAACCATGAGTATTTATTCTAGGAAATAGCTTTTGAAGATATAGGATATGACATGACACTAATTTTCCATATTCGGTATGACATTAAAAGATCATTTGTTGCATACTAATACAATTCCATCCTCAGTGAGTTGGATTCAGGATAAGCTGAACTATAAATTTGAATATAAGCTGGATCTCTTACCAACCCAGTAAGACATACCAGTTGGTTGCCCTATTTGAAGACCCTGTGATTAAACTAGTGAAGGTTTGAAGATGTGTCCATAGAGGTTTCAAAACAAGGAGCATGTATTGGACCATTATAAGTACCATGTTTTGAATAATTGAATGTGGATTTTATCCATTAGAGTTTTGAGGACATTTTAATGGAGTTTGTGTGCCATTTCTAACTTTGGAAAGTTCATGTGAAGGAGCATAACATAGCCAATTTTGTGCTCAGAACTTCTAATGCATAGTTAACCATTTTTCCTTGAACTTAAAAAGGATGGTAGCTAAAGCATGAAATTATCTTGAAATTACCTTATTTTGCAAGGGTAATCTAGTTTTATTATGATACTATTGGTTTAACTACATTGGTGTAATGTTGAGTGCTAAGAAGGGATACTAGAACTATTTTTAACTTCTCAAAGAACCAGTTTTAGAAGAACTAGGATAACTTTCACATACCTTTTCAGAACTTGGTGAAAAAAAAATTAGAGCACCACAACTCACCCCTCAATATGATCTATAATACCATTTTCCATAATTATTTTTTTACTCTTATATCCCATCCCATTTGCCTTATCTTACACTGTTAGTTCTCAAAGCCACTTTCTGTGCACTTTTAAATTTTGACTCCAGGAACTAAACTGGGCCTTGTTTTTACTCACACATGTTATAGGCACTATTTATATACTATTCCCATGCTCACATGACCTTTCCATGACTTGTACCAAATTTTCACACCTCATCAAACATCTAGAAACAAGCCTAAATGGGCCAGTTTCAACTACAACTTCCACCAGATGACCTGATACACCCTATAAGATCTCTTTCTCATGCTAACAACATCATCACTAACTTGTATACCACCTAAAGCAAGCAAGACAACATATACTGTGATATTATCAATCAACCACCTCACTATTTAAGCTTGAAGCACCTTGAAACCATCCTGAATGTATTGTCAATCAACCTTCATTCCTCTTACAGAGCCTCACTTCACCACTCACTACTTTACCATCAATTCCATTTGACATTAATGACAACACCAATGAAAAAGTTTCAATAATACCAGCTGATATAGCTTCTTACGAAATGGTGATCCATCGCGACATCATAGTCGCATACCTTGTTGGATATTCTATTGTCATCCTAGGATCAAAAATTTGTTCACATGCATCCCACACCTGAGGGAAAACACCATCAAAACTCGCTCATGCTACCCTGGGTTGGATCTGGGGACCAAAATAAAATATCTCAAATATTACATGCGCGTACCATCTCTCATCACCCAGGATCCCTTGAACGACGTCAAGTTATCGGTGCACTTTGTCTACTCGGTTCCGGTCAAAAATATGGCTACAGTTACCTAACTATTGGCGAGGAAATTTATCGAGTGGAAAAACTTGTGGATTCCTTGCCAACGCTCTAGGAATATAAGTCCCTCTACTTAACCAGTACATCTGTCGTATATGCATGCACATGAAAAGGTGGATTTCTGTGGTGGCCTTTTGGCTGGGGATCCAATAGGGGCACTCCACTGACCCTGCAGCAAAGGCTTGTAGTTATCTATAAGGGGTGAATTTACTATGAAGGTGGGAAAGGGAGTGAGAAGAGAGGTAGGAGAACTAATGTTGCTGGTAGAAAATCATATTCCTACACACACTAGTTAGAAATTTCAACACATGCATTCATGAGAAGAAACAACTCTGCAAATGGCAACAAGACGAGATAAGATTACGAACTCAAAGTTTCTAAAATATCCTCATCAAAGAGGCTAAAAAATCCTTCTTCTTGTATTGATGCTTAAATAGAAGTTGTACATAATGAGGGAATGGAAGAAATTTGAGAATGGAGGAAATTAGAAGAAAATGGCTATCTCCTTTGCTTTCTCTAAGTACAATGCACTCCTGAGTTTACAAGATCAATTGTCATCCCTCTACAATGGCGTGAAGAAGCCATTAAATATCTCGCAAGAAATGGTTACAACTTCTTCTTTGTTAGCAAGAAATGGTTTACAATCTTTTCAGTCATTCACATCTGTTCAGATTATTGATTCACAAAGAAACATCAATGGCAGAAAAAAATAGACTTTTCATAATGCTACCGTTACACTCATTTTGTACTTTGAATTTGAACCGTTCATCTTGCCTTTGAAACTTTAAACCAGAGTCGTCCACGTGGGAGAAATTTACTGGAGCGGGCATGGAGGATGCCTTTTGCATTTTGTGACTTTATAGAGATTTGGCATTTTTTACATTTTTGGTCCGCCCTTCCACTTTTGATATGAGCCTGACACGTGGCTTCACTTGAGTGGAGACAGAGTCGCATGTCACTTTTATAATTTTACCTTTTTTCAATGCGGGCTCAAAAACACAAATTTCTCCGTAGGCCCGCCTCCCCGCTTTGACTCTTTTGATGCGGGCTCAACATTTGACTTTTTCCTTTAAGCTTGATTAGGGCTATGGGCCACTTTATGCCTTTTAGTCCTTTTTTACAAAGAGGCTCAAAACCTCAAATTTCTCTGCAGGCCCGCTTCCCCGCTTTGACTTTCTAATGGTAGGCCCAAGATTTGTATTTTTCCTTTGTGTTTAGTGGGGTTGTGGGTCACTTTTTAACTTTAAGCCCCCATTAATGAAAAAGACTCAAATTCACAAATCTCCTCGACAATCTGCCTCCCCAATTTGACTTTTTTGATGCGGGCTTAACATTTGAATTTTTCCCTCTTAGCATGATCGAGGTTGCAAGTCACTTTATGACTTTTAGCCCTTTTTACAAAAAGGCTCAAAACCTCAAATTACTCTGCCAGCCCACCTCCAATTAGATATGTCCACGTACCTATGGATAATGGGGCCAAAATTTGATGGGGAAGAAAATGCACATCATTCACGACTGTGGAAAAATGTAGAGAAGAAGAAAACTCCACCATTTCGTGCTCGGTTTTCAAATTTCTTTCGCGAACCAAGGGATTGAAAATAATACAAGGTTCAACGATCCATGGCCATAGAAAGACTGAAAATTTCATTCAAATGAGGACAACAATAGAATTTTCACACATCTAAACAGGGAAACAAAGAATTTATCAAACTACCCAGACTAGAGAGTTTAAACAACTTCAAAGCATGAATTTCTCTATCTTTTCAGACTTCCAACTTTACTCGAACACTTTTGGAGGGCGTGAGCTCAAAATTTTTGAATTTGACTTAAAAAATGAGGGGGGGATTTTGAGGGCGACAACAACTGGCTCTATCTTGGGGACATGACATGGACTGAGCATAGTGAAGACATGACATGGGAATCTAGAATCTCAATCTCTAGACCCTGTAATTCGTTGACTAGTGCCTTATCCATTGGGCCTTGCAGAGTCATGTACAACCTATAACAAGAGAGAAAGAAGAAGGAAACACACAAACACACATGAAAAGGACGAAAAGGAAACACACGACACACAACAGGAAGGGAAACACACCTAGCAATCACCTATGGTACAAGGCGGGGGACAACCCGCTTTCACTGATGATACAATTTCAAGTATTTCCCACTCTGAGGAAATTCTAGTGGCATTCCATCTAAATATGAGAGAAGAAAAGTGTTCTCACCGTAAGCTTCATGAATCTGGAATGGGCTGAGCCATAATGAATTGAACTTTCCATGGCTACCTTTTGGTTCTCTTCTCTTGTCCCATAGCAGGATGAAGTCTCCAACTTTGAATTCTCTTGCCTTGGCCTTCTTATCAAATATCTTCTTTACTTTCAATTGGTGCTCCTTAATGCGATCCACCACTTGGAGTCTATTTTCTTCCAGCTTCTCAAGAAAGAGGATCCTCTTATCAATGGAATCCTTGTACTGACCATCTTCTATTACCTGTAACAGCTTGAGAGCTGGCATCTCGATCGTGAGAGGGATTTCTGCTTCGACTCCATACAATAGTTGGAATGGTGACATACCTATTGCCTTCTTGGGAGTGATCCTATCCACCCACAATGTGTCATACAACCTTTTACAATGCGTGCCAATTCCTTTGATTCTCGTTTACAAGCTTACGGACAATGGTCACAATGTTCTTGTTGCTTGATTTGGCCTGTCTGTTTCCTTATGGATAGTAGTCAGAAGAATGAGATAGGGAGATTTTCGTAGCTATAGAAAAACTTGGTCAGCTCTCTTGAAGAGAAATAGGTAGCATTATCTGCTACAATCTTCTGTGGCACTCCGAAACAGACTATGATATTCTCCTTGATGAAGTTGCATATTGTTTCAGTGTTGGCTTGTTTGGCCAGAATGGCTTCCACCCATTTGGTGAAGTATTCTGTTGCTGTGAGTACATAGGTGTGCCCCGCACTTGAGTGAGGGTTCAGAAAACCAATGAAGTCCAGCCCCACTGTTGAAATGGTTCTTCAATAACCACAGGCCTGAGTGGTAATGCAGTGAGTTGTGGTCTTCCAACAAACTATTGGCATGCTTTGCATTTAGAAACCCAATCTCGAGTGTCTGTAAAGATGGTGGGCCAATAATACCTTCCTCGGAGGATCTTGTGTGCAATGACCATTGCTGAAAAATTCCCACCACATGCTTGGTCATGGTATGCTTCAAGCAACTTTTCTTGTTGCTCTTTATCTATGCACTTGAGGAAACAACCATCCAGGCCTCTTTTGTAAAGTGCATGATTCTAGATTACAAATTTAGTTTCCTTCAACTTGAGTGTTCTCCTTTTCTTGTAATCAAGATGGGGAGGGCATTCTCCATAAGTCAGGTAATAGGCAATATCAACATACCACTCATCAGTAGTGGTGACAAAGAGAACCTGTGGGTTGTCTTCTAAACAAGTTGAGCAAGCACAATTTTCTTTGCCATGTTGAACTTTGAGTGTTTCATCTTCAGCAATCAACTTGCACAAGCCATTTCCCCTTACCAGATTGGAGGGTCAAATATTTCTTGAGTCTTTATAATCCAATTTCCTCTTTTAGCTCTAGGATCCTGTTGTGTCAAGATGGACTTGATTGCACTGCCGGGGACCATCACCACTGTATGGGAATTGAGGATGTAAAACCTAAATTTTTTTACAACCTTGACCACTGCATAGGCATGCTTCTCCAATTGGTTGTATTTTAGCTCATGCTTTTTCAAAGGACAACTCATGAAAGCAATAGGTGCTTCCACTCCTTCATCATTTTTCTGAATGAGAACGACAGAGAGTGTATGTTCTGATGCATAACAATACATGATTAATTCTTTGTCAAAATCTAGAGATACAAGATTTGGAGCCTTTGCAATGGATTTCTTGATCTCTTCGAATGTTGTCTTCCCTTCATTAGTCCATTTGAAGTTTTCTTGTGGTTTCATCATGGAAGTGATGTGCTTTGTCAACTCAGCAAACTCAGGCACAAAATGACGAAGAAAGTTCACCTTTCCAAAGAAGGAATGAACTCTTTTCTTGTTTGTGGGTAGGGCTAATGCTTGAATGGATATAATCCTCTCAGGATCAATGTGTGCTCCATGTTTGTTCACAATGTGCCCCAATAACTTCCCTTCTGTGACTCCAAAAATGCACTTTTTTGGATTTAATGATATGCCATGTTTCCTACACCTTGCAAGTACATGTTCCAAGTGATAGATATGATCTCCCCTCTTATTTGAAAATATTGTGAGATCATCAAGATATATGACAATGCAATGCTTCAGATCTTTGAAGGCCAAATCCATCGCCCTTTGGAATGTAGCTCCTGCATTGATTAGGCAAAAAGGCATTCTGCTATAGGCAAAAGTGCCCCAAGGTGTTGTAAAGGTTGTCTTGGTGTGGTCCTCCTCTACCACTTTGATTTGATTATATCTTGAGAATCCATCAAGTAATGAAAGTATTTCAGATCTAGTGACTGCTTGCAGGATATGGTCCATGATAGGAAGAGGATAATTGTCCTTTAGTGATGCCTAGTTCAGGTTGCAAAAATCTACACATATCCTTATTTCACCATTCTTCCTCCGCACTGGCACAATGTTAGCCACCCACGTTGAATGGTGGATTGGAAAGATGATCCTTGCATTAAGCATCTTCATTACCTCCTCCCAGAAATCTTTGGGTTGTGCGGACTTTGTTTCTATCTGAAGGTTTTAACACCCTTCTTCAAAGGAATTGAATGATACATTTCCTTTGGCTGGAAGGATTTGAGATCATCATAAGAGTAGGCCAAGACATCTGAGTATTTCTTAAGTAATGCAACAAACCTTATTTTTCCTTAAGGCGAGCAACATTTTCCAATATTGACCATCCTTGGCTCCTCCGGGGTTTCAATGTTTTCTTTATCAAAATCAGCTAGGCATTTAGAAGATTGCTTTTATTTATCTTGAATGAATCTATCATGTTTTTCAAAGAGGTCTTCTAAAGATACTAGGCCTTTGGGAATTTTGTTCCCTTTCAATTTTATTACTCCCTCATCATCAATCCCTTCAATTCCTTCTTTCTCTTCTTTGGGGACTACTTCTCGGTGTGGATTTTCACCTCCTTCAAAGAAGAGATTATTGAAATTATCCCTTTGCTCTAAAAAGGCTAGAATTTGGTTATCATCATTGAAGACTTGCCAATGATTTGCATTGTCTGGTACACTAGGCCTGAATACCATTTCAATGGTCACTTTGTCTTTACCAAAAGAAGGATGAGGTGTCACTAGGGAAGCTGACACTGCAAGAGAATCAGCCTTTTCATTTTGTTCCCTTGGAATAGCTTCAATGGAAAATGCATCAAAAGATTCAATGCAGTCCCACACTTTGTTTCTGTAATGCCCAAGTCTTGGATTCTTCACCTGATATTGTTGATGGACCTTCTTTACTACAACCTCTACATCACCTTGGCATCTCAGTTTCTTGATTCCCATGTCCTCTGCCGCACTCATGCCTAAGAGTAGTGCTTCATACTCTGCAGTGTTATTTGTATTATCAAATTGCAGCTTGTAGGCAAATGGGTACAGCTCATTGGAAGGAGAGTACAATACTACACCAGCTCCCAAGCCCCCACTGGAATGACTACCATCAAATTCCATTTTCCAAATTTGATCTTCCTCTTCCTCCATGAGAAGTGGCAAGTTCTCCTCTTTTTTTGATGTGAGGAGGTAGTTTCCTAGCCCACAATCTTGAAAGAGAATGTTTGCTTTCGGATCATCAGACCTTCGTACTATGAACTTCATCTTTCTTACTGGTAAAAACTTCTTCATCTCACCTTTTACTGGGATAGTTGCAGATGACCAATCCATTTTTATCTCTCCACCCAGGTCTCTGCAAAAACTCCTACTCAATAGAATACCAAAGGATGTTGGGATGTCTGCTACCAGTATGGTTAGGAGCACCTTCTTGTCTGGAAAATCAGCTAGTGCTACCTGTGCATCTTTGATTCTTCCTACCAATGGCACTTTTTTGGATTCCATTGAGTAGTAGGTTCCATTTACCCGGGTCAAGGTGAGGCCTAGAGAATTTGCAACTTTGGCTGGCATCACATTGTCTGAGGCTCCGGAATCTATGATATAATTATTTAGTTGGAAGCCTTTAATGAGGAGTGACAGGTAGAAAGGTTCAACCCTGTTGGTTTCAGAGGCACTGAGGGCTAGCATGTTTTGGGAAGGTGGTGTGGATGGTGTGGGTAGTAAGCCTTTAGAATTAGGACTCAAGGATACAGGGTTACCACCACGAACTACATTAATGAACTTGTCAAACTGGGCAGGGTGTGTTTGTAGGTATTCTATTTTTGAGAGCTGGACTTTGGTTTTTCTTACATGTTCCACAAAGTCAAATGGGGTTATGGTGAGTGAGGAAGAGCTTCTGGAAATGGAGGAAGATTTACATGGTAGAGGATTTGCTACTTTGGGTGTTGAATTCTCCTTTTCGGGTGTATTAATTGGCTTGGAAGGGGGTGAGGGTGTAGCTTTTGATTGAACCTTGGATGCTTTTGAAAGAACAACATTTAAAGGAGAATTGTTCTTAGCAACTTTTGAGCCAGGAGAAGAATTAGATGACTTACCTGACATAGTAGCATGATCTTTGACAACTAGTGAGTCTGGTTTTTCTTTGGCTGACTCTATAGAAGGTGGTAATGGTGATCCTCTACTGATGATTTTATTTTGTGTGACCTCTGGAGGAGAATCTTCTTTATTCTTCTTATCCTTTACAGCAACCGTTGAGGATGAAGCACCTTTCTTGGGTTGTGCACGAGTGAAAACAACACATGAGAAACTTGGAGATTCTTCATCATCCTCATCTTCATCATCAACGTACTCAATTAGGCCATTGTGCATATCAACTTCCTTAACCTCAAGATAGTTTTCATAGTCTTCCATATTTTCTTCTTAAGATTCATCAATTTCTGCTTCCTCCTTTGGCTCTTTGGTGTCACAAATGGCATTGACTAGTGGTGATTCAAGAGCAAGATGAAGAGGAGGTGGAGAAATCCTTGGCCTATCTGGAGGGTTTGGTTTCCTTGAAGCATTCAGCATTGTGATCTGAGATAGCTGCTTCTTCAAGGTAACCAAGTCATTTTCCATTTTTTGGAACATCGGATCTGTGGTGATAGAATGTGAATTCTGACCCTTTTGCTTTCCCTTAGGTCCTTTCACCTTTCCGGAAAGGATTAGATCATCATCAATTTCTATTACAAAGTCCTGGGCTTGGCTCAATGTTCTTGGTTGGGATCTTCTTAGGAAGAAACCTACTTCTAATGGTAGAGCACTGATGAAAAACCTCTTCAAATTATTTTTGGGATGCACCACATCTTCAGGGATCCTTCTTATCACTCAATCATATCTTACTACGAAGTCCCTCGTTAACTCGGAGGTTTCTTTCTTCATTTGTACCAATTGGACCAAAAGATCCTGACAATCTTCTATGCTCTTGAACCTGTGTTCGAATGCACTTCTTATATCGTCCCAACAAGTGACAGACCTCGGGGGTAGCATGTAGAACCATTTGGTAGCCTTTTCTTGAAGTGACTCCACAAAGAGTTAGATTGACATGTCTTCATCCTCAACACCCAACACACTACAAGCAGTGATAAATGATGCTACATGCTCTTCAGGAAGTTGAGAACCATCCCCTCTAAATTTTGGGAAGTTTTTCCTCGAGCCTCTCAGTAGCTTATGGAGTGGTTGAGAAAGAGCCAATGGACTGGTGTTTCCTCCCCATGGTACATTATGCATATGGGCCTCACAATCATTTTCACACTCATGATCATGATCATGATCCCCCATTCTATTTCTATTTCTAGCTTCTATCCTTGCTAAGGCTGCAGCTTCTGTTGCTACTCTTTCGTCTGCCTCGGCTTGAAGTCTTCCAATTTCTTCGAGTTGCGCTCTTATTTCTTATTTGGATCTCACCTCTCTTTCTCTAGATTCTTCTTCGGTCTCTGCATCGATGAAATCTTCAAGGTTTTGGTTGATGTATGGAAATTTACTATCCAAAGCATTGGCAATACTCAGGTTCCCAACATGACCGGTTGATTGAGAAGGAAGCCTCTAGATCCCGAGTAGCTCTTGTCTCCTTTGAAGTTCCTAAAAAATGGGATCAATTTGTCCTCCTTGTCTCTGTTGTTAGGTGTATCTTCTATCTGCTAGGTTGAAAATCTATGTTCTTCTTTGCGGTGCTAGAATTTGTCTTTTCCTCTCCAATTTGGCAGTGTGTTCTTCTTCAAGGTCCAGAATCCTCATGGCAATGAAGTAGTGATTGGTACTTTGTTTGTTATGTCAGATAGCTTCCCTCAAATTTGAAGCAACATCTTCTTGGATGTGGAAGAGTAATTCAGGTCTTTCACTAGGAGGGTTTCCCATAATAGCCATGTTTTGAACCCATGATGCCTATATAGCCATTTAAATTCTAGAAAATTTTCTCTTTTTAAAATTTTGAATTTTCTAACCTTGCGGTCGCATTCAGGTGCAAATGTTGCTAAATCTGCCCCATGATGGGCTCCAAAAACTGTTGGCGAGGAAATTTATCAGGTGGAAAAACTTGTGGATTCCTTTCCAACACTCTAGGAATCTAAGTCCCTCTACTTAACCGGTGCAATTTTCATATATGCATGCACGTGAAAAGGTGGATTTCTATGGTGGCCTTTCAGCTTGGGTTCCAACAGGGGCACTCCATTGACCCTATGGAAAAAGCTTGTAGTTATCTGCAAGGGGGGGATCTTATATGAAGGTGGGAAAGGGAGTGAGAAGAGAGGTAGGAGAACTAATGTTGTAGGTATAAAATTAGATTCTTGCACGCATTAGTTAGAAATTTCAACACATGCATTCATGAGAAGAAACAACTATGTAAATGGCAACAAAACGAGATAATATTGTGAACTTAAAGTTTCTAAAATCTCCTCATTAAAGAGGCTAGAAAATCCTTCTTCTTGCATTGATGCTTAAATAGAAGTTGTACATAATGAGGGAATGGAAGAAATTTGAGAATGGAGGAAATTAGAAGAAAATGGCTATCTCCTTTGCTTTCTCTAAGTACAATGCACTCCTGAGTTTACAAGATCAATTGTCAGCCCTCTACAATGGCATGAAGAAGCCATTAAATATCTCACAAGAAATAGTTACAACTTCTTCTTTGTTAGCAAGAAATGGTTTACAATCTTTTCAGTCACTTGTGTCCATTCAAATTATTGATTCGTGAAGAAATGCCAATGGCAGAAAAAACCAAACTTTAAATAATGTAGTCATTACACTCGTTTTGTACTTTGAATTTGAACAATTCATCTTACCTTTAAAACTTTAAACCATAGACATTCATGTGGGAGAAATTTACTGGAGCGGGCATGGAGGATGCCTTTTGCATTTTGTGACTTTATAGAGATTTGGAATTTTTTACATTTTTGGTTCATCTTTCTGCTTTTGATATGAGCCTGACACGTGGCTTCACTTGAGTGGAGACAAAGTCACAGGTCACTTTTATAATTTTACCTTTTTTCAATGTGGGCTCAAAAACACAAATTGCTCTACATGCTCGCCTCCCTGCTTTGACTCTTTTGATGCGGGCTCAACATTTGACTTTTTCCTTTAAGCCTGATCAGGGCTGTGGGCCACTTTATGCCTTTTAGCCCTTTTTTACAAAGAGGCTCAAAACCTTAAAGTTCTCCATAGCCCCACTTCCCCATTTTGAATTTCCAATGGTGGGCCCAAGATTTGACTTTTTCCTTTGTGTTTGGTGGGGTTGCAGGTCACTTTTTAACTTTAAGCCCCCTTTAATGAAAAAGGCTCAAATTCTCAAATCTCTCTGACTATCCGCCACCCCACTTTGACTTTTTTATGTGGGTTCAACATTTGAATTTTTCCCTCTTAGCATGATCGGGGTTGCGAGTCACTTTATGACTTTTAGCCCTTTTTACAAAAAGGCTCAAAACCTCAAATTTCTCTGTCATCCTGCCTTTAATTAGATATGTCCAAAAACCTATGGATAATGGGGCAAAAATTTGATGGGGAAGAAAATGCATTCATTCACGAATGTGGAAAAATGTAGAGAAGAAGAAAACTCCACCATTTTACGCCTGGTTTTTAAATTTCTTTTGCGAACCAAGGGATTGAAAACAATACAAGGTTTGACGATCCATGGCCATAGAAAGATTGAAAATTTCATTCAAATGAGGACAACAATAGAATTTTCACGCATCCAGATGAGGAAACGGAAAATTTATCAAACCATGTAGACTGGAGAGTTTAAACAACTTCAAAGCATGAATTTCTCTATCTTTTCGGACTTCCATTTTTACTCAAACATTTCTAGAGGGCGTGAGCTCAAAAAAATTGAATTTTACTTTTAAAATGAGGGGGGGATTTTATGGGTGACAACACTACCATATAATGCTCAACCTCTACAATTCTCAACTTGACGGCATCTCCATGCCACTGATATAATAAATATGGGCGTCAGGTCACCATACATAACTACAGATCATAAAAATATCACATGTAGTGGGTAATATCTCCCAAGTGAGATCTTATATTAGCACCCACTAGCTCCCAGTCCATACAGGATGGTTCATCTTCTTATCTAGCTTGTAAAGCACCATGTGGGGGTCCAATGGCAATATGATCCCATGCCCAAATATTAATAAGGATCGCACGTATTAGGATCCTCATCCTTCTGTAGGAAATTAAATGCAACTCCTTGTACAATTGGTCCAGTATGCACTGACCCCAAGCGAAGACCTCTCCATCCATAAATCAATGTACAAATCCTATCAAGTTGAGCTAGAAGTGTGTGCCAGTCTTATCAAGCAGTAAATAGTTATTGATAAGAGCCGTAAGGTAAATACAAATACGTGTAATCCTCCTACTCTCAAAACATCTATATAAATGCACTTCCATACCCTCTCGGGGTATATCCTCTTAGAGGAACAAATCCCAGATGTGTCCTATAATCCAGTTATGATGCCCATCATACACAACCAAACTACCATGTATCGGCACTCAAATAATCTAATAAACTTCCTCGAGATTCATAGTCATCTCTCCAATAGGAAACCAAAAATTCTATCTCTCGTTATGTCATCTCTCTACTCAGGAAATTAGTAGGATATGATCCAATATAATATGTGGCAGTTGTGCAATATATGACAGAACCGCCACCTTAAGTATGGTAATCAAACCCCTATGCTCGCATCGAGTCAAAGTCATCTTGAGTGCCTACAGACATTTGTGGTGCTCCCATATGTCCAGAGATTGCAGCTTCTCCTACAAATCACCCAAAACACAAACATTAACATCCTTTCTTCTAAAGTCTTATAATCATTCCTACATTCATCTAAACACTTCTCAAAATCTTCTTAAAACTTCTATAAAAAATGTCAGAATCTACACTAGTGCACTTCCTTCTACACTAATGCATCTCCTTTCATACTAGCATACATCAAGCTATGCTAGCACATGTCTTTACATGCTAGCACATATATTTTAATGCTCATGCTCTTATTCGTATTCTAGTGCATTTCAAGCTAGCACACCTATTCCAACGCTCATGTTCCTACTTTCACATAAGTGCATGAGCTAACCTAATACCAAAATATGTTAACATTCATGCCCTTAGTTTCATGATAGCACGTGGAATTCATGCTAGCATATCTAATTCCACGCTAGCACGCACGAAGGAATTCTCTAGCGTTAACCCATTCTTTTCTAATGCTAAAAACATGTAATAAATGCACTCAAATTCAAAGCTTTTTTAATTACTTACCGGGGCACCATCTGTTGGAGGCCTCCCATACTCCTACAATCTGTCTGTATGATGTTTGTGGTCCTGAATTCCCACTATCTCTCTCATAAATCAGAGAAAAATATATCAAGAAGGAAATAGAGTATACAAGCACAAATGGGTCGCGATGGATTTTACCCCTCCCACCCTGCTATTTATACCATCCTAGCCCTCATTCTTCATTTTTCTTGCAACCCATGGGCCATATTACTAGATTATTCCTCTATTTTCTTCCTGCCATGTACTATTGTTCCGTCAAAATGATTATTTTAATTAAATGGTCATTTTTACTAACGTTTTCACCTCGCTATGGCATAATTTTCCTTCTTAGTGACCTTTTCTTCACCTTGGGGCATATTTTTGCTTCCCGGTGATTTTTTCGATGTACCACACACATCGTCCTTCTTATATATCACATTATTCCCACAATTTCAAAATAAAAAATTGTAAAAACTGTTAAAAATCCAAAAATAATGGTAAAAGTTCAAAAAAACTCAAAAATTTGGTAAAATTCAAAAAATCCAAAAAAATGGGTAAATTTCCAAAAATAAAAAAATTGGTAAACATAGCATTTACAAATCCTACACACTCACAGGACACAATGTCCTCAAACATTGAAAATTATCCTACAAAACATCTTACTTTAGAGTTTTCTTGTTCTAGTGCACAACATGTGGATCATTTTGATCTTCCCTCGTTAACAAAGTTGGTTTTCTTTTATGTATATTTTCCCTTGCACATCCAATTGTTTCAGACAATTTCATAGTGCATGATTTCTTTTTCATGGGACTTCTCTATCCTTCACTTATTCACCCTGCATGTATCCTTGCTTGGGGTGTCATTTTTAACCCTTTTCGTATAACTTGAACATTTAGGAGCTGAAGCTAGATAACAAAAACATTAGTACAACTATCTTAAACATTGTTTATTTGAGAACATTTGTTTGTGTTTGTTTCTTTTTTGATCTTATCTTTTACTTTCTTGTACTGCATTACGCTATGTATGTTGCTTTATGTCAGTCATTTTACATTGCACAAATATACGTATTATGGATTTTCATGTCATTCTACACTTTTTTGCATGCTCATATCAAATAAAAAGTTACTTTTGGACTAAATGGTTCATTGGTTATGTTGTAAAATGATGATACAAAAAAATTCTCCTCGTCTAGTTGGTATTCTTGTTATCTCCATGTGTGGGTTTCATTCTATCTAACTTTCTTCTAATCATTTTCCAAATTTTCTCAATTCTATTACTGACCAACCAGGACCAATTCAAATCCCTTCCATCACTATCCACATTTTTCTTCCACAACACCTAGGGAAATAGGGATTATATTTATCCCCCCTCCCCCCTTATTTCTTTTATCCATTTAGACATTGGATTTTCTTTCTCAATCATTCCAATTGCAAAAATCCTACTAAACTGGTTTCGCGTCTTCTTTTCGATTGTCAATCGACCTCTTCTATCACCTCATCCACACTCAAGGGGGCATCCTTCATTCTACTAATTTCTATTACATTTCTTCAAAATTTACTTGTCTGTAATTTTCTACTATCTTTGAAGTGGTGTCACTTATGTTACACCACACCAAAGAGGGGCAAATGTATACACCTAAATCTGGCTACACAGTTTTAATATTAAAATTTCACTAATTATCCTCTTTCCCATCATTTCATTATAATTAGTGATTTCCAAATAATTAGCTAATATTCCCCCTCATTTTGGTCAGTTAACAACGCTTTGTTAATTAGCTATCCTTTGCCCCATTCTGGTTGTCAATTAATGACACTTCATTAGTTATAATCCTCTTTCAATTAATTAACTACTTATTAGTTAATTAATCCTTTATAATATCCTATTTAATCAATAAGCCTTCCTATTTGTTAAATTCCCCTTTCAAACCCTTCAAATTCTATCAATTTTCCTCTAAGTCCCCTCCAAATGGTTTTCTAAGCTTATCTTGGCCTATTAATTAATCTTAGTTGATTAGTTAAATCATCTCCAACTCCCATAAGTTGTTAATCACTAATTAATTCTTTCTAATCATGATTATCCCTTTCTAATTCTACTTTATCTTTGTCCTACATTCACTATATTTCTAGCTTCTCCCAAATTGGAAAGCTATATATAGAACCTAGAATCCCCTTCCAATCTTACATCAGTGTTTCAAGTTTACACTATATGCACCTGATAAGAGCATTTATACCATTGAAAATATTGTTGATCTAACATCCATTCCTCTCACAAAATATTAGTAAAGGAAGATCCAAACATGACCATTAAGTTATTTTCGTGTGATTTTTTCCTCTTCGTGAAGATAATATTATTTTGATTTCTCATGATCACGATAGGTTCATCATAAGGAGCAACTACACACACAAATCACATCCAAATTTAAAAGGGATAGCTTTTCATTTAATATTTTAATGTTGGATACATTTAGATTAGCTTTCATCTTTCTAGCTTTATCATGATGTTTATGTTAAATTAGCTTTGTTATAGGAACTACTTAGTGTTAGTTTCTAGTAATTAGCTTAACCTAATTTCACATGCATACAATTATAAACATTGGCATTTTTATTAATGTGGTATGGATGTAACACAATTCTTGTAGATACATTAGGACTCATGGAGGGACACAAACACATGTGAGACAAGCATGGAGAAAATCAATTATTTGAACAAAATTTAGCAAATGCAGGGTGACATACTAGCCATTTATTTCATTGAGATTTAGTGTGTGTATATGTGAGTAAATTTCCACTCAAGGCATTACCATTAAGAAGCGATAAATGAGAACACATAGTAGCTAATGTGTAGGTATATAGGGGGAACATATATTATGACTGTGAATAATAGATGATAAGTTTTGAGTCGTGCATTGCTCTGCTACTAGCAAGACGTCAACAACATCTGAATTGATAAATTTGGTTCTAGTCATAACATTTCTCTACATCCATCCAAACATATATAGCCCTGATAGAGATACTAGAAAAACCCCTTTGAGAGAGTGTTTGTTATTACTTCTAGCTTGCTATTTTAACTCTTTCTACTTTTATTTTCTCTTTTCTTGATTGATTTGTTTTCTTTCTTTACTTTTGATATGATACTTAGCTTTCTCTCTCTTGGGTGTTTAGAACCATTATGACTCAATGGATGAGATGGAAGTGAAAATGGAGACGTCATTGGCTAGCGTGCAACAAATAAAGTCATTTAGTGTTTGCAATAGATCTCTCAAAATATGAAGTCATTCTAAAATCCGTCAGACAATGAATATTATGTTCAAAAGGCCATATTTAACCATGTGGAGACTAATAGGAATGTGTCCAAGTTAAGTGTAAAATGTCTACTATTATAAATCAATACACTACAAGGGGGGTGAATCAGTGTCTTGTCAATTTTTAACTCACGATCCAATTCACTTAATTTGTGGCAATAAAACCAAATCAACATCCACAAGAATATAACATGAGAGAAAGCACACAAAGATAGGATTTAATGTGGGAAACCCAAACTGGGAGAAAAACCCACTGAAACCAAGAACTAGCTTAGGACGATTTCCCATAAATGTTACATTGATTTCATTTGTTGAGCTTCAATTCATCCTAAAGCTAAGAAATTTTTTATGTAACTTCCTTGAGTGTCATGAGTTTAAACTGACAGATCTTTGTCATAGTTCACTTAACTCTTCAAATGATGAGGATTGAAGTATTTTTAACTACCTGACAAACTGGTTGTTCTGAGAAAACTTTCTTCCTTCCTAGAATATGCTTTGTAACTATCAACAACCTGACTTCTCATATTCCTTGGCGAGTGTAAGGGTAATTATAAGGAATAATAATGATTTTGAATGTTACACACTAATTAGGAATTATTCATATTCTTTTTATGTTCTTCATTTCTCGCATGGGACTTTCAAACTTCACTTAAGCATCAATGTGTGCTTTAAATACTTGAAAAAAAGTTCACAGTTCTGAGCAAGGGCTTGAAAAAGTAAGAGTTATTAAATTTTTCCAAGAAAATCATGAATGCAAAATTGCCCATTTTAATACTTAAGAAACAAGGAATTTTTTTTTTGCATGATTAATGTTCTCTATTCTAAATACATAATTTAGAACACACATCTCATAACAATCATTCTTATAACAGATAACCATATGCAGCTGTAATGACTCGGTGTACCACTGATCTATTCATTCCATGACTCGGTGAACTACCGATCTATTCATGTGTAACATTGAGCTTGGAGTTTTCTACTGAATACTTCATATTCATGGTTCTCTTACCCTATTCTAGGTTCTGAGTGATCTACCCAAGGAACCTATCTGAATAATTGTTACCAATATTCATCGGCATCACGATCCTTAGACTAGGTGACATAGGACAACGCAATCAACAGCTTGCGATACTTTGGCCAAAGATTTATAACATACTGTTCGTATTACTTATTCCTTGATGGCATACTCATCAATCCAGAATACATCCTTCACCCCACTCTATTGTTATATAGAATGTCTTATACTGACTTCTGTCAGTCCCCTTGTCCCAAGGTTTCACTCTAGTTCGGATTAACATCATAGTCCATGATATGAAGAGGCTCTTAAAGACTAAGGGTAAATTGGCATACTGGGTCAACCGAAGTTAACCCCATGTGCCAAGGTACCCTGAGTCTCAAAGGGCTTCCTCATAACCTGATTATGGTCCTAACCAGTCCCAGAGAGAAATCTTGATCAAGTTCCAGGTGTGTAAATCTTAACGATCAATGCAGAAGGGTGTTACCACATGTCATCTGCATTGTTGTATCCTCGAGAAGATCCTAATCTTCTCGAAGGTACAACCTTGCAGTTGACATGTGTCAACATCCTATAGAACAACCTCGAAAAGATGTACATACCTCCAAGAATTTACTTACGTTAAGTTATATTTGGGTTACAGAACTACATATTTTGGTAGCCTTCCCTAACCCCAAGTCCAACACTCTTTAAGTTACCTTTTTGTAATTAGGGTTCAGCTTTACAAAAGGGTCTTAATTAACTTAAGGTTGCTTCCTAGTTGTCGTTGGGACCTAACAACCTTTTATCCAAAAAAATAGGACAACAACAATTTAAGTTTCGTTATTTAAAAATAACTTATCCAACGAAGGAAATGTATCAACCTAATAGGCTGAGACATATCAGACTTAATACTGTTAAGTCTTAGTGATTTATAACCATATATTCCTTTTATAATTAGTGCATTACAAGAGAGGAAAGTCCTCTTCTTCTTATAGTTACATTTTAGGGCATAACCCACTCTCAATGTTCCTTATAAATGCAGTGATCTTATTTACAGTTTTTAATCACAATCATAAGTTATAAAGAATCACTAATCAAGAATGTAGTATTCAGCCACATAATTAGCTATGGCTTACTTAAGAAATTCATCTATATTCCATTGTATAAAACAATAAGAATGCACACTCATTCATATAGATAATAAGAAGATCATCCCAACAAGATAAGTTACACATTCTACATAGGTAATTTCTCACTATTTCATTCATTTCCAAACCCATACAATTACAACTTATGCACTTTGGGCATACTTTAAGACAATAGCCTTCAAACAAAAGAGGTAACTTTTCTTTTCACAATACAGTTTAGAAATCAAATCAGAATTCTTCATAAGAACCAATTTAGAACAGTCAATGCATCATATCAGATTTTGTCTTCCTTTACCACTTACGAAGACCATCTACAAAAATTGCTAGCACGGGTCAGTTCAATGAACTGAGCATGATAAGCACTAATCCTTAAAACAATTGCATTCCACTAATTGTTTCAATTAAACAACCCTGTTATAATGACATCAATTACTTCATACTTTCTAACTTAAAGTGAAGTCAATATAAAGAGTCCTAGTACACTGTTAAAACAAAATGGATAGAAAGAATATTCTATTTTACTTGTCCTAAATTTAAAGTATAATTGATTCCAACAATTACCTTCACAATCCAAAATCATAATACACTCTGAGTTTTCTTCCTACCAATTATAATACAACTTCATATCATAACTTAAGTTACAGACGTAATTTCAACTTAATCTATTTCGGATGATTCATCTCATTTCTTGCAAGAAAGTAAGAAGGAACATCTTGTTTATTATGCACCTAATCATCCAAAAAAGCTGAAACAGTGTATATCATGATTTGATCACCTTTTATTTAACACTAAACCACTTGAAGTATTCATCCCAACAGGTTCATACAAAAGTAATTTAAACAGAAGGAATGGATTACTGCCACTTGCAAGTTCACCTGCCAATCTGTCCTTCATCTTATTATACTTGATTTTCAATCCATGACAAGTATGCAAGGCAATAAATACTGAATTACTTTGCAAATAAAATAACAAATAGTAAGTTTAAAACAAGATCTTAACACTGCTGTAAAATGAAAGGAGTCTTCCAGGTTAGGATCCCTAATCCTAATTTTTCTTTCATCTTAATATAATAATCTGTCATCCCATAACTTTACTGATTGAGTTCCTTAAATAAATCTAAGAAAGAGTATATTAACATTCAAGAAGAGATCAATATAACTTTCTTTCTTTTAAAGCCCCTTCCCAACCTTCCTTTTCAACTCAGAGATAAAACAGAGATGACCAAAACACTGTTGTAACCAAGTTTTAGAACTAAATCCAATTTCCAAGAAATAATAACCATTTAATAAATCTAATCAAGGAAGAAGAATTTGTTTCTAGCACTTAAGTACATTCAACAGTTCGGTTCAGGTAGAGCCACCATATAGAATTACCCTTAGATCCCTACAGGATCTACCACTATACATCCAATGAAACCAATATCAACATTTAACATAAAACATTACAACCTATCGAACTCGATATAAACCCGATCCAAAGGAAACAAGCTACTTTCCTTCATATGCTCGAACCATTTGAGATTAAAATCAAGTTAGGTTAACTTAACATTTTCCATTGATTACATAGTAATCCAATACCAATCTAGCTGGACCGATTCATCATCCGGTGCCATTTCATTATAATACACTAAACAAGATTGAATATTCAGTATTTATAAATGTATTCAAATCCTATTTTCAAAAACACCCAAGGTCGAAATGTTCAAACCATTATAATAAATATATAATAACAGTCAGATTAAAAATAGGTCTTCCATATGCTTCAACCCATTTCAACTCTAATGTCAATTTCTAAGTATGTTTAAAAACCCAGAATTGATAAACACAATTTCTTATTACAACTTTTCCAAGATCAACCAAGAATTCACAAGAAGAACACGAAATCCATTCAATGACTAATTTTTTAGTATAAACCCATATTGCTAACATTTATGGTTACCTTAAAAATAAAAAACTAAACCATAAATTGTATTACTCGCAATACCTGTGAATTTAAAAAGCAATCAAACCCCTTCACAAGAGGAGATACGGATTTAAATCATTCAATAATTCCAAAACACGCAACTTGTAACAGTCAAGTTTTACAGAGTATACCAACAACCCATCCACGAAATCATTTACCAATTTCCTTGAACATGAACTTGTTACAGTCAGAGTTTCTCATGGTGAAGCAAAAAATCTATTACTCCATTCATAGCCGAAGCAATAAGAGATTACCATAGTATTAAAAACACGTAGTCTTTTAAAACATTTCCTTCCATGGAACAAGTTTTTAATCTAATAAATCAGTCAGATAAGAGCTTACAGCAGTCGCTAGTTGGTTTACCCAAATGGGTATGAAAACACAATTGTTCACATAAACCCAGATCGACGAATACAACCAGATCATTAACAACAATAAGGATCTTAAGAAATCAAACACATTCACCAATTTCATCACCAAGAAAACCCTATGGAGTCTGGTACAGTTTACTTAGTTACAAATACACAGAAAAGAAAGGTAATGTGACAGTTCCAACCAGATAAAGAACTCCAAGTTTAATCCATAGCAAAGGAACAAAAGAACAATGAAAACAAGTTTCCTTCAGAACCCAAAATTTCCACATTCAACCCAGAACCCAAGTTTACACAAAACCCACAAATCATTGTTACCAGTCAAGCAAAAATGCACATATATCATCAGAACAGAGTTCTTTTAATGAAAACATTTAAAGGAAAGCAAGATTTTAACAGTTAGGGCCTATCATGCCTGATAGTGTCGCTTAAAAGTCAAAGAAGACCTCTGGATGAGCTCACCCTTTCTCTTCTTTTCCACGAAAGATTAAACAACAAAATATTGCTTCCTCCATGCCTTATATATTCCCCACGACACAGAAGTAGGTTTGAAACTTTCAAAATTGCCATGCAACGAAGAGTAAACTGTTGGTTCGAAAAACCAGTGCTCATGCAGAGAAAAAAATGAAAGCATAAAAAAAGAAACAACCAAACAAAATTCCCTTTGCATGTCTCTCAAAGCGGTCTGGGCTCGAGGACCCATGCAATTTAATTACATTAAATTCATTTCTCCCACCTATTTTCCATTGCCACCACCCGCCAAAGTTGGCAAGCTCCATGTTAATATAAACAAGAGTTTCCATTTTTAGAGATGCTACCACGTAAGCCCCCACTTACCAAATTAACCTCCGCTAACCTTGGCAGTACTCCCTATCCTCTCAACCTTATCCCTACCTTAAATGCCATAGAAACCACCGCCCAAAACTTGTGACCCCTTAGGTTCCTTTTCATAGCACTAGTTTAGGATAGGTTAGTGACTTAGGTTAGATCATAGGTAAATTTAATTTTAACACCTTAGGATATAACATTAGTCACTCACCTTAGTATTAGGTTTAGATAACCCTTAGGTAATATCAAGTACATAGTTTAGGACTAGGTTAGATTAACTAACCTTTGCAACAATAGGTTATAGTTTAGATTTAAAAACTAATAACCTTTCAGATTCTAGCTTAGGTCCACTTAGATAGGCTAAAATCATCATTCAAAATTCCAACAGAATACAACGTTCCCATATCAGATTCTGGATTTGCATCAAATAAAATAGCTTTAGATGGGAAACTCACATATCTTACCTGGCTTAAGGTCCAGGTTCTTTTCGATGCCAAAATGACTGAAACCAAATTCCGATTGCAATGACCTGCCAGGATTAATTTCTGGAATCCAACAAAACTTTCCACTATGGAAATATTTTCATATGAAGGAGGTTTAAAAGAACTTATATATTCTAAGTTCAGTCAGACTTAATAATTCACGAAATGTCAATACATAATTGTTCATCCCGAATATAATTAAAACATTCCTTGGATCAATGCAATTGATCCAAGGATGAGTCATAGAGATAGATAAGTCTACAATCTCCCAGAAATCAGATTGCACTCATATGCGAGGAATGAAAGAAAACGAATCCAAGCATATTCCAGTTCAATCAAAGATCTTAAGAGTAGAAAAGACATAACCAAATCAAGCATGACTTCCCGAAACCAAAAGAACATATCCTCATATGGGAAAATCACATATCAACACTTGAATGCAAAGGAGAAAGTAACAACAGTTCAAGGTGTTACATGCTTCCCTACTAAAAGAATCATCGTCCCGATGATTATAACTTTTATTTACCTTATGGTCAGTCAATTCTTTCACTTACTTATCAAATCAACTATTTCAAACTTTATATAGTTCCAAAAATCAGTATTATGTTACTATTTATTCAACCTGAATAAATGTTTGCCCCAAAACTGGCTTACTTAATGTCATGTAAAAGATAAAATCACAATTTTTTATTAGTCAACAGATTCAGTTCTGTTCAAAAAGAAAGGGAAAATTAGTTCTCATATCTTCCAGATTTTCCCAAGTTACACTTTCTTCATTAAACTGGTCCCACTGGACCTTACATTGTCATATTTCACGATTTCTCAAGTGTAATCGGTGAGTTTCCAGCACTTGAGTGGGTTTAACCACGATTATTCTTGGGTTTTGGACCTGCAAGGAATTCCAATTTAACACATGTGACAAATCTAAAACGTATTTCTTAAGCAAATAAATATGGAAAACATCATGCATTCATGACAAAGTAGGTGCTAATGCTAATCGATAAGCTACATGATTGATTACTTCAACAATTTCAATTTAGGTCCCATAAAATGAGGTGATAACTTGGCAGCCTTGCCAAAAGTTATAGAACTCTTTCTTGGTTTAACACGAAGAAAAACCTTTTCACCAAGTTCAAATTTCCAGTCAACCCGCTTTAAATCAACATAACTCTTCTACCTATCTATTGCTTCTTTCAAGTGTTCACGAATCATTTTAACTTGTTGTTCCATTTCCGTAAGGATTTCGGGTCCAATTACCTCTCTATCCTCAATGTTGTCCCAACTAACAGGGGTTCTACATTTTCTTCCATAAAGTGCCTCGAAAGGTGCCATCTTAAGAGAAGCGTGATATGTATTGTTGTATGTAAATTCAACTAATGGGATATACTCTTCCCATTTATACTATTGATCCATGCAATACATCCATAACATATCTTCTAATACTTGATTTACTCTTTCAGTCTGTCCATCCGTTTCTAGATGATACGCAGAACTAAATTTCAGTTTAGTTCCAAGAGCTGCATTAAGTGTTTTCCAAAATCTTGACGTCATTCTAGGATCCCTATCTGATATAATCAATTCAAGTACTCCATGTAATCTAAAAATTTCGTGTACAAATATTTTAGCTAAAACAGGAGAATCATCCTTTAGATTTCCAGCAATAAAATGAGCTACTTTTGTTAGTTTATCAACAACTACTAAAATAACATCATGTCTATTTCTTGACATAGGCAGCCCTTATACAAAATCCATATTTATTACTTGCCATTTGTATTGCGGTATGCTATAGGGATATAATAAACCAACCGGGTGCATATGTTCCACTTTCACCCACTGACATTCAAGACAATGAGTCACAAAATTAACAACATCCTTTTTCATTCCTTTAACCTTTAAATTGATCCCAAGTGATGTTAGTTTCATCAATATTTAGCTCAGCCTTACGGTTGTCCCACCATGAAGATGCTTCATGGGAAAGTTGATCTGCTCCCCAAATAGCTTTGGTTTCCTCCGAGAAGTTTCTTATTGCAAAGTACTTCTCCATTTCACTGAGCCAATTCTCGGCTCCATCTCCTAATTTGGTGCCATCAAATTGCAGGCCACTTGGTTATAGCCACTATTTTAGAAGGATCTACAGCAATTCCTTCTTTACTTATAACATGGCCCAAATAATGAACTTCAGTATCAAAGAAAGAACATTTGAATAACTTACCATATAACCTTCTCTTTCTCAGAATTTCCAAGATTACTTTCAAATGCTCATTATGCTCCTCGACACTTTTAGAATATATGAGAATGTCGTCCAAGAATACAAGCACAAACTTGTCCAAGTATTCTTGAAAGATATTATTCATTAAGTTCATAAAAGTTACAGGTGCATTAGTTAATCCAAAGGGTAAAACCGTGAATTCGTAATGTCCATACCTTGTCCGGAAAGTTGTTTTATGAATATCTTCATCTTTAATTCTTAATTGATGATATCTGGATCAAAGATCTATCTTGGAATATACCGATGCTCCACACATCTCATCAAATAAATCATCAATTCTAGGAAGTGGATATCTATTTTTGACTATTGCTTTGTTTAACATCCAATAATCAATACACAATCTAAGTGTTCCATCTTTCTTTTTCACAAATATCATTAGTGCTCCCCAAGGTGAAACACTTGGTCTAATCAAGCCTTTAGACAAAAGTTCTTGCAGTTGAGCCTTAAGCTCAACTAACTCTGTGGTAGTCATTCGATAAGGTACTTTATTAATAGGCTCCATTCCTGGTTTGATTTCAATGGTGAAGTCAAATTCCCTTTTGGGTGGTAAACCTAGTAATTCTTCCAGAAATACATCACTGAAATTTTGCAACAGCGGGTAACGTTCCATGCAAACATTGTTTTCTTCTACAGATTCAGATATTTTTACCACATACAAGGTATAACCTTTATTTTTGGCCTTTTTAAGTTGCATAGCCGACAATTTTCTAACTGAAATTTCTCATTTTACACCTTGAATCTCTGTTGTCTTTTGCAAATCATCCAAACAACTAATATTTTTTTCAAAACAATCCAATTTTGCTTTATGCTTAGCTAACCAATTAACACCAATGACAATGTCATAAGATCCCAAAGGTGCAACATAGATATCAACTTCAGTGGCAAAGTTAGGTAAGTCAAGGACTGCCCCAAAAAGACACATACTAACTATATGAACAGAATTATTATCATAATGTATAGTCCATGATTTATCTATTTTTCCAGCTTTTCTTTTATGTTTCGAAGCAAGTTTACTAGAAATAAAACATTCAGTAGCTCCCGTATCAAAAAGAACAGTTACATGTATGCCAAATAACTTACCAGGAACTTCAATAGGTGTAACTTGCTTTTCAGCTTACTTATCTACTACTGCAGCATGTATCTTATGATGTTGATTACGATCATCATTTTTCAAAGAACATTGATTTACGTAATGATCTTTGCCACAATAATAGCAGCATCCTACAGGTCCCTTTTATGCTCAGAATTATTCTAACCCTAAAATTATCATGTTGACCTCCATAGGACTTATGCCCATTATTATTATTCTTGGCAAAATTATTCCTTGCATTTCCAGCAGGCTTGTTCGTTGTTGTTTTCTTATTATTATCAGCTAAAAACTTATTTTTGTTACCAAACTTTTTCCATGGCCCCTTCTTGGGTGCAAGAGAAACTGAAGAAGAATTTGGAATTTTCTTCCACACTTCCTCTTTATGAGCAGAAATAGCTTTTAATTTTTGTTCCTGCCTTATGGCTTTTTCAACAACCCCTTCCATAGTGGTTAGGCTGTGAACATCAACCTCTCCAATCACGGGATTCAGTCCCATGATGAATTTTCATATTCTAAACTTCTCGTTAGTTTGATACTACGGTACATACTTGAGAAATTTCATAAACTGCTCCCAATACTCAGTTACAGTTAGCTTTCCTTGAGCTAAGTTCTGAAATTTTGTCATTTTCTGATCATAATAAAGTTGTGGCAGCCAATGTTTCCTAAAATAACCTTTAAATTAATCCCAAGTGATGTTAGTTTCATCAATATTTAGCTCAGCCTTACGGTTGTCCCACCATGAAGATGCTTCATGGGAAAGCTGGTATGCTCCCCAAATAGCTTTGGTTTCCTCTGAGAAGTTTCTTATTGTAAATTAATTCTCCATTTCACTGAGCCAATTCTCATCTCCATCTCCTAATGTGGTGCCATCAAATTTAGGTGGACTTATCCTTTTTATATCATTAGTGAGTTCCGCTGCCAACCTAGCCTTTTTGTTTTCTGGTTAGGCAGGTACATTTCCATTGTTATTACCAACACCCATATCGGGGTTATCCTCAGGAGGTGGTTGATTGTTATTACCAGCTTCTTCTTCCTCCTCATTTCCCATCACTTGTTATTCAAGTACAGCTAAACGATCTCTTGTGTCCAATAGGGTAGCAATGATCTCATCAAGTTTTTGGGTTGTTGCTTCTCCTTCCTCAGGTGGAGCAATATTCGCAACGTTTCCCCTTTATCTAACCATTTTCTGTTACAAGAAAATTCAAGTTTTTATCAGATGATGGATACAATAGGTCCAAGAGCTGCAACCTTCAGCTCTGATACCAAGATGTAACATTACCATTTTAATACTTTAGAAACAAGGAAAAAAAATTTGCATGATTAATGTTCTCTGTTCTAAATACATAATTTAGAGCACACATCTCATAACAATCATTCTTATAACAGATAACCATATGCAGCTGTAATGACTCGGTGTACCACTGATCTATTCATTCCATGACTCGATGAACTACCAATCTATTCATGTGTAACATTGAGCTTGGAGTTTTCTATTGAATACTTCATATTCGTGGTTCTCTTACCCTATTCTAGGTTCTGAGTGATCTGCCCAGGGAACCTATCTAAATAATTGTTACCAATATTCATCATCATCACGATCCTTAGACTAGGTGACATAGGACAACGCAATCAACAGCTTGCGATACTTTGGCCAAAGATTTATAACATACTGTTCATATTACTTATTCCTTGACGGCATACTCATCAATCCGGAATATGTCCTTCACCCCACTCTATTGTTATATAGAACATCTTATACTGACTTCTGTCAGTCCCCTTGTCCCAAGGTTTCACTCTAGTTCAGATTAACATCATAGTCCATGATATGAAGAGGCTCTTAAAGACTAAGGGTAAATTGGCATACTGGGTCAACCGAAGTTAACCCCGTGTGCCAAGGTACCCTGAGTCTCAAAGGGCTTCCTCATAACCTGATTATGGTCCTAACCAATCCCGGAGATAAATCTTGATCATGTTCCAGATGTGTAAATCTTAACGATCAATGCAGAAGGGTGTTGCCACATGTCATCTGCATTGTTGTATCCTCGAGAAGATCCTAATCTTCTCGAAGGTACAACCTTGCAGTTGACATGTGTCAACATCCTACAGAACAACCTCGAAAAGATGTACATACCTCCAAGAATTTACTTACATTAAGTTATATTTGGGTTAAAAAACTACATATTTTGGTAGCCTTCCCTAACCCTGAGTCCAACACTCTTTAAGTTACCTT
Source organism: Taxus chinensis (assembly GCA_019776745.2). Taxonomy (NCBI): domain Eukaryota; kingdom Viridiplantae; phylum Streptophyta; class Pinopsida; order Cupressales; family Taxaceae; genus Taxus; species Taxus chinensis. Next base: position 342,611,132 of record CM034147.1, on the reverse strand, counting down.
TTTGTAATTAGGGTTTAGCTTTACAAAAGGGTCTTAATTAACTTAAGATTGCTTCATGGTTGTCGGTTGGGACCTAACAACCTTTTATCCAAAAAAAATAGGACAACAACAATTTAAGTTTCGTTATTTAAAAATAACTTATCCAACAAAGGAAATGTATCAACCCTGTTAAGTCTTAGTGATTTATAACCATATATTCCTTTTATAATTAGTGCATTACAAGAGAGGAAAGTCCTCTTCTTCTTATAGTTACATTTTAGGGCATAACCCACTCTCAATGTTCCTTTAAATGCAGTGATCTTATTTACAGTTTTTAATCACAATCATAAGTTATAAAGAATCACTAATTAAGAATGTAGTATTCAGCCACATAATTAGCTATGGCTTACTTAAGAAATTCATCTATATTCCATTGTATAAAACAATAAGAATGCACACTCATTCATATAGATAATAAGAAGATCATCCCAACAAGATAAGTTACACATTCTACATAGGTAATTTCTCACTATTTCATTCATTTCCAAACCCATACAATTACAACTTATGCACTTCGGGCATACTTTAAGACAATAGCCTTCAAACAAAAGAGGTAACTTTTCTTTTCACAATACAGTTTAGAAATCAAATCAGAATTCTTCATAAGAACCAATTTAGAACAGTCAATGCATCATATCAGATTTTGTCTTCCTTTACCACTTACGAAGACCATCTACAAAAATTGCTAGCACGGGTCAGTTCAATGAACTGAGCATGATAAGCACTAATCCTTAAAACAATTGCATTCCACTAATTGTTTCAATTAAACAACCCTGTTATAATGACATCAATTACTTCATACTTTCTAACTTAAAGTGAAGTCAATATAAAGAGTCCTAGTACATTGTTAAAACAAAATGGACAAAAAGAATATTCTATTTTACTTGTCATAAATTTAAATTATAATTGGTTCCAACAATTACCTTCACAATCCAAAATCATAATACACTCTGAGTTTTCCTCCTACCAATTATAATACAACTTCATATCATAACTTAAGTTACAGACGTAATTTCAGCGTAATCTATTTCGGATGATTCATCTCATTTCTTACAAGAAAGTAAAAAGGAACATCTTGTTTATTATGCACCTAATCATCCAAAAAAGATGAAACAATGTATATCATGATTTGATCACCTTTTATTTAACACTAAACCACTTGAAGTATTCATCCCAATAGGTTCATACAAAAGTAATTTAAACAGAAGGAATGGATTACTGCCACTTGCAAGTTCACCTGCCAATCTGTCCTTCATCTTATTATACTTGATTTTCAATCCATGACAAGTATGCAAGGCAATAAATACTAAATTACTTTGCAAATAAAATAACAAACAGTAAGTTTAAAACAAGATCTTAACACTGTTGTAAAATGAAAGGAGTCTTCCAGATTAGGATCCCTAATCCTAATGTTTCTTTCATCTTAATGTAATAATCTATCATCCCATAACTTTACTGATTGAGTTCCTTAAATAGTTCTAAGAAAGAGTATATTAACATTCAAGAAGAGATCAATATAACTTTATTTCTTTTAAAGCCCCTTCCCAACCTTCCTTTTCAACTCAGAGATAAAACAGAGATGACCAAAACACTGTAGTAACCAAGTTTTAGAACTAAATCCAATTTCCAAGAAATAATAACCATTTAATAAATCTAATCAAGGAAGAAGAATCTGTTTCTAGCACTTAAGTACATTCAACAGTTCGGTTCAGATAGAGGCACCATATAGAATTACCCTTAGATCCCTACAAGATCTACCACTATACATCCAATGAAACCAATATCAACATTTAACATAAAACATTACAACCTATTGAACTCGATATAAACTCGATCCAAAGGAAACAGGCTACTTTCCTTCATATGCTCGAACCATTCAAGATTAAAATCAAGTTAGGTTAACTTAACGTTTTCCCTTGATTACATAGTAATCCAATACTAATCTAGTTGGACCAATTCATCATCCGGTGCCATTTCATTATAATACACTAAACAAGATTGAATATTCAGTATTTATAAACGTATTCAAATCCTATTTTCAAAAACACCCAAGGTCGAAATGTTCAAACCATTATAATAAATATATAATAATAGTCAGATTAAAAATAGGTCTTCCATATGCTTCAACCCATTTCAACTCTAATGTCAATTTCTAAGTATGTTTAAAAACCCAGAATTGATAAACACAATTTCTTATTACAACTTTTCCAAGATCAACCAAGAATTCATAAGAAGAACATGAAATCCATTCAACGACTAATCTTTTAGTATAAACTCGTATTGCTAACATTCATGGTTACCTTAAAAATAAACAACTAAACCATAAACTGTATTACTCGCAGTACCTGCGAATTTAAAAAGTAATCAAACCCCTTCACAAGAGGAGATACAGATTTAAATCATTCAATAATTCCAAAACACGCAACTTGTAACAGTCAAGTTTTACAGAGTATACCAACAACCCATCCACAAAATCATTTACCAATTTCCTTGAACATGAACTTGTTATAGTCAGAGTTTCTCATGGCGAAGCAAACGATCTATTACTCCATTCATAGCCAAAGCAATAAGAGATTACCATAGGATTAAAAACACGTAGTATTTTAAAATGTTTCCTTTCATGGAACATTTTTTTAATCTAATAAATCAGTCAGATAAGAGCTTACAGTAGTCGCTAGTTGTTACCCAAATGGGTATGAAAACACAATTGTTCACAAAAACCGAGATCGACGAATACAACCATATCGTTAACAACAATAAGGATCTTAAGAAATCGAACACATTCACCAATTTCATCACCAAAAGAAAACTTACGGAGACTAGTACAGTTTACTTAGTTACAAATACACAGTAAAGAAAGGTAATGCAAAAGTTCCAATCGGGTAAAGAAATCCAAGTTTAATCCATAGCAAAGAAACAAAAGAACAATGAAAACAAGTTTCCTTCATAACCCAAAAATTCCACGTTCAACCTAGAACCCAAGTTTACACAAAACCCACAAATCATTGTTACCAGTCAAGAAAGAATCCACATATATCATCAGAACAAAGTTCTTTTAATGAAAACATTTAAAGGAGAGCAAGATTTTAATAGTTAGGGCCTATCATGCCTGATAGTGTCGCTTAAAAGTCGAAGAAAACCTCTGGATGAGCTCGCCCTTTCTCTTATTTTCCACGAAAGATTAAACAACAAAATATTGCTTCCTCCATGCCTTATATATTCCCCACAACACAAAAGTAAGTTTGAAACTTTCAAAATTGCCATGCAATGAAGAGTAAACTGTTGGTTCGAAAAACCATTGCTCATGCAGAGAAAAAAATGAAAAGCATAAAAAAAGAAACAACCAAACAAAATTCCCTTTGCATGTCTCTTAGAGCGGTCTGGGCTCGAGGACCCATGCAATTTAATTGCATTAAATTCATTTCTCCCACCTATTTTCCATTGCCACCACCCGCCAAAGTTGGAAAGCTCCACATTAATATAAACAAGAGTTTCCATTTTTAGAGATGCTGCCACGTAAGCCCCCACTTACCAAATTAACCTCCGCTAACCTTGGCAGTACTCCCTGTCCTCTCAACCTTATCCATGCCATAGAAACCATCGCCCAAAACTTGTGACCCCTTAGGTTCCTTTTCATAGCACTAGTTTAGGATAGGTTAGTGACTTAGGTTAGATCATAGGTAAATTTAATTTTAACACCTTAGGATATAACATTAGTCACTCACCTTAGTATTAGGTTTAGATAACCCTTAGGTAATATCAAGTACATAGTTTAGGACTAGGTTAGATTAACTAACCTTTGCAACAATAGGTTATAGTTTAGATTTAAAAACTAATAACCTTTCAGATTCTAGCTTAGGTCCACTTAGATAGGCTAAAATCATCATTCAGAATTCAAACAGAATACAACATTCCCAGATCATTCTTTTGCATCAAATAAAATAGCTTTAGATGGGAAACTTCGATATCTTACTTTAAGGTCGGTTCTTTTCGATACCAAAATGACTGAAACCAAATTCTGATTGCAATGACCTACCAGGATTAATTTCTGGAATCCAACAAAACTTTCCACTACGGAAATATTTTCATATGAAGGAGGTTTAAAAGAACTTATATATTCTAAGTTCAGTCAGACTTAATAATTCACAAAATGTCAATACATAATTTTTCATCCTGAATATAATTAAAACATTCCTTGGATCAATGCAATTGATCCAAGGATGAGTCATAGAGATAGATAAGTCTAAAATCTCCCAGAAATCAGATTGCACTCATATGCGAGGAATGAAAGAAAATGAATCCAAGCATATTCCAGTTCAATCAAAGATCTTAAGAGCATAAAAGACATAACCAAATCAAGCACGACTTTCCGAAACTAAAAGAACATATCCTCATATGGGAAAATCACATATCAACACTTGAATGCAAAGGAGAAAGTAACAACAGTTCAGGGTGTTACAAAACAATTTTTAGTTGACTCCATCAAATCTTCTTAGACATGTTGAATAACAATTCAAATGTTTTTAGATGGATCTTTCACTTCGAATCAGTTTCTTAACTAGTTGGTTCTTATCACTGACCTTCTACCCCTGAGACACAACTCTTTCGTGTCTATTTATCTTTACAATCACATTCGAATCTAAATAAGTCTAATTTGGGCCACCCTTTATCTTTGTTGAGCTTTGCACAAACTTCCAAGATTTCATAGATATTGAAAACCCCACTTCTTTCTTACCTACCTTGTTTGTAAGAGCCATCGAACTGTCATAGAAAAACTATCAAGAATATTTGAAGTAGTACAGTGTGGTTTGAGCTAAGTTTTGAAACATCCTTTCGATGACCATGTAACAAAGAAATATTCAAAGTTTCGAGAAAAATTACTAGTTTATTTTTTAGTTATGAGGGATTTTTCCACTAAAACCCTAGCCTGAGGGTTTTCATGCCAGACCAAGCTTTAGAGGGCACAAAAAACAATTTCTTCATCTTGACTAAATGGTTTTTGAAGGTACCACCTCCTAAAGGATTGTGATAACATGAAGAAGCTTTTCAATGCTCAAACTCACCTTGAAACTATTATTTTCACTCCCAGCAACTTGAAAAAAGATAGTGTACAATGTACTTTCAATGTTTTATATTAAAATGAAGGTACCTTTGGGTCTAATTTGAGGCTTTGCATATCTTGGAAGTATTATTGAAGGATCCTAAACCTTATTTCAATTCCAATAACTTCCTAAAGACCAAATGTCCACTTTTTCTTGAAATCGTGTCCTTGCACAATGGAACATAGTCCAAACTATGATCAACATTGAGCTTCACCATCTTCAACTTAGACCTCTACACTACTCAAACATCTAGAAGGAATTTATTATGAGGTGAAGGCCATTGTATCACTTTTAACATTCTGAATGCATACATTTTAAGGAAGAGACCATACTTTATAACTCATGCTTCATACTTCATGATTGGTCCTAGAAAGCAGTTTAAGAGCAATGGAAAACTATGGCATCATTCTACTACACAAAATCAATTTTGAGCTTTAGACATTCACCATGGACTTGTAGAAGGATTCTACTTCTTTTTTAACCTCGTCATTTGATTCAACACCACAAACTTCAGGATTGTACCTTCACACATCATAACTGTAAGGCACAACTTACAACTCGTTGAATAAGAATTGTAAGGAATTTTTCATACTTGAGGGGCACTCATGGAAATATTTGACCTAGAAGAATCCATAATAAACTATAAGAAAATTGAATCAACTCACATAAGTGGTTTGGAGATATAAAAACTCATTTTATTCCCAGCGATTCAAGAAGGTGATTAGGAGAGAGAGAAATAGGTTTAGAAAAACAAAGAAAACTTGTTTGTTCTTCCACCTTTGGCTCTCAAAATTTTTGCAAAAGTTCAATCTTGGAGTGATATTCAAAAATTACTTCTATTATTTATCTTAAGGAGGATTAATAATTGTGTTTGGAAGCTAATAATACAAAGTGCTCAGTTTTCCTTTTTCAAGAAACCAATTTTAGTAAAATTTGAACAACTTTAAAATTCCATTTTAAAATTTGATGAAATTTGACACAAAGCACCAAAACACATCCCTCTACATGATCCATATCTTTGTTTCTCATAAATATGCATGTACGGTCAAGGCCATTCTCATTTTCCTAAGCATTCACTACTAGTTCTCAAAGGTATTTTTAGTGAAAACTTGAATTTGTCCTTTAAAATATAAAGTAAGCCTTGTAGATGCTCCTACATGATCTTGGATGTGTTCCTATGCTCCTACCATGCTTACCTAGGCTTTTCATGGTCTACATTTAGCTCTTACACCTTATTAGGCTCTAGAACCAGGCCAAAAATGGGATAGTTCCAACTGTGACGTACACCTCATGACCTGATGATCACCCTACAAGCTCTTGAAATTCCTTGAGACAACATATCAGACCTATAGGACACCTAAGAAAGTAACCTAATCTTCTCCACACCTTCAGTGGGCTCCTACCTCACTGACCAAGCCTGCAACACATTGAAGCCATCCTAAAAGCTCAATGAAACATTTTGAGACCACTAAACAACATTGACATGTACCTATTTGCATTACATTTCACACCTCATTTTCCATTAATTCCATGTGACATCAATGACAGCACCAACCAATTCAACAAGGTTCAAAAATTTCTCCCTTTCTCATTGATGGCAACAAACTCATAAACTTTGATGGCAAAAAATTGTACCAACATCTTCATATATTCAATTTTTTTGTTTCTAATAGCACTCTCTCCCCCTTCAACATCTATGAAAAATTTAGACACATCCAACAACATGAGTAGCATAAAATAAAACAATGACAAAGCATGTCCTTACCTCAAGAAGCTCCCTCATGGATTAGACTTACTATACTTCCAGATGTGTCTTGAATGGATGCATGAATTTCTTCACCAATCAACCTCGATGCTCCCCCTGAGCCTATTCTCTTCATATTCATGTATCTCACTTCACCATGCTTAAAAACAAGCCCAATTTTATCTTAAGCTAGTTGATTTTGCTATTTGGATCGCAGATCCCTGAATCATCTTTTTAGTGCCTTTTAATCCAACTGTAGCCATCCATAGGGGCCTATGTACTTCATGGACCAAGCTCATGCACCTCTGCCTGGGATCATTTCATCCTCCTTTACCTGAAACTACAAGAAATCAAGTATTTACCTTGCACTCAAGCCATAAAGATAGATCATTCATATCTGATCAATCCTAAAGGACCTTTTCAGTGCTCTCTATTTTCTTTTCTTGTCCATACTCTTAATGAGAAATCCACCTTGCTTTGTCTTGAAGAGTATCATATTATCTTAATTATTGTGTGCATTACTAAAAATTCCATGTTGTTAGGACATCTCATATGAACCTATTGGATGCTCACAACCATTTCCTTATTCCAATCCTCCTTCTAAAACCTATAAGTCACTGTTTTTGACTTAGCATAACCTATAGCAACCTCACAATGCATGAATACATCACTATTTGTCTTTACCATTCCAATATTGGCCTCTTTTTTCACAAACTTGTGTATGTTCAATATTTTTCTTGTCCTTTTATCACCATGAAACACCTTGTACCATTGGGTTTTTTCTTTTGTACTACTGATTGTACCTTAGGAAGAGGTTTCATGTCAAACAACTTTGTATTTGATGAGCATCTAACATTTGAAGCATAATCACCATCCCATAGTACTTAAAATAGTATCTTTTTAATCTAGAGTACTTATTTAAGAATCACAACATCTTCTCTTGTTTTCAAAGACATTCTTAGACTTGCAGCAAGCAAATCTCACCTTTACATGTCATAACATGTTCTTAACTCAACTTGAATAAGGTCTAGTCTTTTGAAAAAATCTCCTCACTCTGTGCAAGATATCATATTTACTCATTTCAATGAAATTCCTTCAATATTTGACTTAGAATCATTTTCATGCTTGAAGAACTTCATTTTCAGACCTGTAGTTGTTTGCATAACAAAGGATACATCCTTCTTAGGATGAAACATAACATCCAAACCTTGACCATTTTTCAACGTAGAAATTTTCTTTTCAAGACCCTCATTACATTGGTTATGAGTTGTCACAAACTCCTCTTGTCTCAAGGACCTTTCACAAGCATGTAATTCATCATTTTAGCATGTTTTCTATGCTAAATAATACCTACATAGCCTGAGCATTCCATATACCAACTTCAAGGATTCTTCATGAACTAATATGAGGTTATGATTGCAAGATCACTCTTCATGACAAGTTTCCTTTGACTTTCATAGGTTTTTTAACACTTAGAGCTCCTTATTATCACTCCTTTAGTATTCATCATAGGCACATGCAACATGAACTACTCCCCTAGGAAGATACTACAGCTATCACACAAGAATATCCCTAGGACATATAATTAATTCAAGTTCAGCTTACTACTAACATATTTTCCGATTTTGACTAAAAAGAATGACTCAAAACTAGTTAATACTCTGAGGAACATGGACATACATACTCTTGACTCCTTGTGTACAAATGGCACTTACTGACACACTCCTTCGAACAAGGAAATTCCCTCAGGACTCAATCAGACCTACGAAAAACTGTGATCATTTCCATGACACAATGTATGGACTAAATGGGATCAATATGTATAAATACCTTGTATCAAAATACTAGACACATTTCAACAACTTTAAACTCTCTTGAATACTTTTATTACATGAAAACAACTTAATAATGATGACTCGGTCATGACTCAACCTTGATAGCATAGAATAAACAACATAGACCTTGAGACCTCTTTCCCATACTCTCTTTGCATAAACACTCAATAAAGACATTCTAAAACTTCAATGAGCACTAGAACTTCAACGAGAGACTTAAAAAACACCTTGAACTTGACATATCTTTGCAAGATGATGAAAACTCCAATCAACACCTACCAATGGCAATAGCCTACTGTGGATTGTTCAATCAACATCATCATGAAGAAGACTTGTTTGGAAACTATAAGATGGTAATGTACTTCCAAAGCTCACAATGCTTTCTTAAAAATATGTGTGCCTTATAGAAGCCTAGAGAATGCACACCACCTTGTGGGATCACTTTAAAATAAGATATAGTCATCAAAACAACATAATGACTTAATATTTTCCCCTTTTGTCATTAAGATCTTGTCAATATTATTGGATGTACTCCTTGGTGTGACAACCTCATATCCTAAGCCTTCACTTTCTGATTGAGTTCCAAATAAACATACATGTTGCATCTCATACACCTACTCTAACATTGCTTGAGGAAGAAGTTCTTCATCCCTTACACTAGAATTTTATTCTTTCTTCATGGATTTTTCATCACCTCCTGATGTCTTGTTTGTACTAGACTCTCCTATGAATTTCATTGATTGTTATGTCTCTTCAACATCTGCCTATGTTATATTCTTGTCATTATTTTCTTCTTCAACTCTTGATTTTTCTTCCTTGACCTTATATATCCATTTTACCTCCTTTCTAGAGACTATTTAAGGCATGGCTTACTTTGTCTCATTTCTAGGCTTGATCTTCATGTTTGAAACCTTCTTAACTTTCCCTTTGAATGTATGATGCCTACTTCTATACTTAAATTGTTCATTATGAAAGTAATGCTTTGAAAAATTCCCAAACTCATGACAATTATAGCACATGACATTGTTCTCACCTCTGACATGGTGTGGACTCTCATTCCTATTGTGATTGGTAGTCTTGTGATCATAACATTTCCTAGCATAGTTTCCAAATTTGTTACAATTATAGCACATGATGAGGGTCTTCAATCCTCACCATTAATAATGTCAATCTAGGGCTGGTGTTTGATGGTTGTATGCATTAAGAGAAGAAGATCTTGGAAAATAACTCCTTTTAACACAAATCAAACTTACATAAAATAAATCACACTTGCAGAAATTTAAAGCCACACTTACAGAAATAAAGGCACACTTGCAAAAATAAAGTTTACATAAAATAAATCACACTTGCATGAACGAAATCAAATTTGCAGGAATTTAAACACACTTGCATAAATTGAAATTGTTTGAATTAGAAATAAACATAATTAAATGAAACACCTGCAAGTTCACAACAGACTGAATTTTCACAATACAAAAATAAAAACAATACAACAAAATGAATTACAGACAAATGAATAAACATAAACATAAATACACAGATCCATCTTCCTTGAAATGAGAGGCCAACTCATTTCTTAGAAGAGAATTTAAATCATACTTTCAATTTTAAAACTACAGAATATTTGAGAGGAAAGAACAGATCTTTATTTCGTGGGAGAAATAAAATTACATATCTCAGTGTGGAAGGTTACATTTATAATTCATGCATCCAGTCAACTCCTTATTTCAGGAAATACAATCTGATCTTATCTTTATTCCAATCCTAACAACTAAGATCTCCATCTCCACAAAATATGGAGAGAGATATATTATTGAAGTCAAATCTTATCTTGCTTATTTTAGGAAGATTTGCTCCCTAATCTTCTCCTTGCTTTTTGGTAATAAGAATCATAATGATTTTATTCTTCTACATTATTAGAAGGATTTTTTTCCTCAAAATATGATTTTGACCAAATACCTTTCCCATATTTTCCATTTGACTTTGTTTTTTTTATTGTGGAACTTTTGACGCTTGTATGATATGCTTTTTCCTCGGACTGCAGTTCACTAAAAGTTAGATTTCTCTTTATTAGTAAAACCTGTAGAAAATATAAATGAGGTTTTTGTTAAACACATTTCTATGAACAAAAACCTCTCTCTGATTTTCCATTTGAATTTTTATGTTTCTATTTATGGAACTTTTAGTGCTCGTCTGATACATGTTTCCTTGAACTGCAGCTCACTAAAAGTTATATCTCTCTTCATTGGTAAAACCTGTAACAAATATGAATGATATTTTTGTTAAACACGTTGCTATAAACAAAATTCTCTCTCAGATTTTCCATTTGAATTTTTTATTTTTGTTTATGGAACTTTTAGTGCTCGTCTGATACGCTTTTCCTCGGACTGCAGCTCACTAAAAGTTAAATCTCTCTTCATTGGTAAAACCTGTAGCAAATATGAATGAGATTTTTGTTAAACACATTGCTATGAAAAAAATCCTCTCTCATATTTCCCATTTGACTTTTTTGTTTCTGTTTATGAAACTTTTAGTGCTCGTCTGATACACTTTTCCTCGGACTACAGCTCACTAAAAGTTATATCTCTCTTCATTGGTAAAACCTATAGCAAATTTGAATGAGGTTTTTTTTAAACACATTGCTATGAATAAAAACCTCTCTCAAATTTCCCATTGGAATCTCTGAGTTTTCACAATCCCTTAAAAGTTGTCATTTTGTTGATGCAAGTTCTGGAACTAAAGCTATCATTCCTTTTATGCAAGTTTCGAAACTAAATCTACAAGTTCTGGAACTAAATCTGATTTTTCCATGAATTGAAAGTTTTGGAACTAACTATCATTCAATTGATACAAGTTTTGTAACTAAATCTGTGAGTTTCAGAACTAAACCTGTGAGTTCAGGAACTAAACTTGCAAGTTTCGAAACTAACTCTGCGAGTTCCGTAGTGATGTCCTCTCAAAATTTCCCCTCTTTCAAAAGTAAAAAATTGAAAATTTTGAGTTAACACCTTTCTTTGATGTTCTGGTAAGGAGGAAAGTTGAGAAGTTAGAAAAATTTCACATTTTTTGAGTCATTTGAGTAATTTACGGGTCTGTCGGACATTTTTGTCCCATGTGTCCCAAGTTCCGAAGGGCTCTCTATTCCCCGATCGGCCGCTTTCTCTTAAATTTGTTAACTTGCAGGCCCGTCAAAACTTTTTATTCCACCTATCCCAAGTTCACGTGGGCTCTCTGTTCCCCGATCGCCCACGTCAGCCGCATCGTGCACTTTGCATACTTTGGTCCTGCTTGTCCCGAAAGTGTTTGTGCATTTTGTCCCCACTTTGCCTGCATCGGCCGAGTCACACTTTCGCGTCCCTCATGTCCCAAATGTACCAAAGGCCATCTGGGCTAATTTTTCCGCTCTTCCTGATGCTTGCTTTTTGAGTTGCTGAATATGAAATTAAAGTGCATTTAATAACCTTCTCTCTCCTAAAATGGCTATTTAATAAACTGCCCCCCTACACATTTTTGCACACTGCTTTCTCATTGACATTTGCTCTTACCCTTGTAAATTGAAATCACCTATTCACGTCCCCATTTCCCCTGCATTTTTCATCACAGATTCAAGCTGTAAGTTTATTTTTCCAAACACTGTCAGTATGAAGATTAAGTTCCAAGGTCAAGAGCAGGTTTCTCTACTCGAGTCTAACGTTCGCGATATTGGGGATAGTGAAGTTTTTCAATTAGAATTTGGTGATTTTTGGACCAAGTTGAAGGACCTGAACCCCTCTCCCATGGCACAAATGATTAATGATAACAGCCTGGCATTTGCTGTTGGTTTTCCAATTTCAATGTAATGTGTCGATATTGTGCTTGCCTGTGGAGCTCATTTCAACCCAGATACAAGTGAATTGACCAATGTGCACGGGGAGTTCATCACCAAACTTGATGCCGCCACCATTTCCACTACCCTAAGGATCCCTGAGATGGAAAATTCTGTGGTGATCTCTCAAAATCAAGCACATGCCCTTTTTGATCAAGACAGTGAAAAATACAAGGCGAGAGTAGCAAAGTCGTGGTTGAAGAACCCTAAGAAGGGGGCATCCCGACTATCAAAAGCTCTATTTAGGTCCAATTTTAATGAGGAACTATCTGACTTCATAATCATGTTAGATCGGGTCATGGGCTTGCCCTCTACTAGCGAGTTCCACTTCTGGATGTGCCCACTCATCAACATAGTGTGTGAAGGTACCCAAAACATCAACTGGGTGGAGATCATCTGCATGAACTTGACAGAGCAGCTATCCAATGTACAACAAACTAAGAAGTTCTACATGACTTCTTATCTGATGTATACCCTAGCAGCATCCAGACAGTGGTTTGGCTTCACATACATTGATGCTCAGAAGGGTGATCCCATATATGCTTACTGCCCTCAGTTCACCCTGGACACTAGTAATCACAATTTCAGGAGGGTGAATGATGCTTTCACCATGTACATTGTGAGGCTTCTAGAGAGTGACACTGCTAAGGAGATTTTCTGACGAAGCCATGAGCCTGATAGCGAAGTATGGAGCTTACTTCATTCAATTCAGAAGATTCTCTTATATCAGGCTAGCCAGTTATGAGAGCACTCCTCTCAAGCTCCCCATATTCTGTAATGATAAGATGGCCCTGATTGAGGTGTGCAGACAATTGGACAAATTACACAGGACCTGCAGAGATAAGAAAATCACTGGTCTACACTTCCCCATATCTTTGGGGAACTATACATGCAAGACAACTCTGGATGCCCAGAACATAGAGAGAGCCCTAGCTCCCATCACTGTCCACTTCTTCAGGCCCAGAACCTGTTTTGACTTGAAGAAATTCATTGATATGAATCTCAGAATCAACTACCATCATAGGGAAGACACTGAGGATTATTGGGCTGACTGCACAGATGATTTTGAGGCCAGACAGAGGCATTATGGTAGGTTTCCCCTTCAGTTAATACAAGACCTTAACATGTATCAGATTCTTGAAGGGATTCAAGATGAAAACATAGTTTATTGTCATATGAGTATGATAATGTGATCAATCATACTCCCTTAGAGGATTTGGACTGGTTTAAAAGAGAAAAAGATGATTTGGCTGAGATTCTAGCTCCTGTCCTAGTAAGAACCAAAGTCTGGTTTGACAGGAAGGTTCATGAGCTGAGGAAGAATGTAGGATAATCCTCCTCCAAAGACACTTTGACACCAAGGAAGGAGTCACAAACACCCAGTTCAGAGGTACCTGTATGGACTCCTCCTGCTTCATGAAGTAAAGAACCTGAATCCTCAACTCCTTCCTCCTCCACTCAGGTATATCAAAAGAAGGTAAAGGAAGTTAAAAAGGAGCCCATTGAGGAAGACCCCCCTTCAAAACATTCAGAATTACCTTCAAGGCTAGAGAACATTATTGTTCTTAGTGAAAGTGAGGACAGTGAAGTGCTTGTTCTTACAGGAGCTCTAGAAACCCCAATGGATAAGGAGCAAGAAATTCATAGCACTGAGCCCCCAAGCACCGTGGATTCCTCTGTCCAAGAAGCCTCATCTACTCCACTCACATCTCTATTGGAGGCAACAGTGGTAAACACTCTAAGTGCCATGAGTTCTCTCACTCTTGGTTCTCTTGCTCCTCCCTCTTCCTCTTCCTCCACTTTTGCATGGGTGCAGCCTTTTGTTGATAGTAGGAAGAGGAAGTCTTCTTCTCAGATCTTAGGGCCCAATTTTGATGTTGTGGCAGCCTTGTTGGGTACTACTCCTTCTGCTCCTGCCAAGAAAGTGAGAACCACTTCAAGGATAGTGACTAATGCCCAAGGTCAACAATTCCTTGAGATAGCCAAGCCCAAAGTTTACAAGCCAGAGCAAGATTTGCAAGCCTCCGATTTGGAACTTTCAAGGATCTTAATGGGAGAATCTACTCCTGAAGGTGAAATACACAACCTTCAAGAAACAGTAACCAGGGTCATTGGGAGGGTAGAAAAAGGGCAACAGACTATAGAGCAACTAGAGGAGCAGGCTCAAGTGCTTTCTGGTTTCATCAAGTCACTTTTGTCTAAAGATAAAGTTTTAGACCCTACCCCACTGACTGCCCTTCCACCACCTGTGATCCTCAGTCAAGATGAAGTCCAAAGCATCAAGGATATACACAGGTACTCCATCTATGGGAGGGATATGGAGGCCATGGTGGATGACATGATTGTTGCAGGGTTGAATTTCATTGGTGAAGCCTTTAAGCTCAATGAGAAGGTAAATAATCTGCAACAGAAGCTCTCCTCCACAATTGGAAATATGGATAAAGAACTCAAACTTTGGAGCAGCTGCATAGTAGACCTTCACCTAATGGGACAGACTGATGAAAATCTATTGATGGCGAGTAAGGTCTTTGATGATGTTAAAGATAATTTGTCAAAGTCATGGGTATTCAACGTGGAGTGGAAAATCAAAGTACTGGAGGAGGCTTTGGGAGAATTAAGGAATAGTTGGCAGAAAGGAGAGGCTTTCAAGACTTTGGTGGTATCTACTTTCAAGGATATTCACTGTCACCTCCATGATGAGACTTCAGGTGTGCCATTATCCCTCTAAGAAATTAAGACTCAATTCAGGGATTTTGTCAAAGAAAACTTGTTCAAGGAGGACTCCATTACTAAAGATAAGATAAAGGAAATCTGTTCTCTCTAGTCTGCCATTTAGGAAGCAAATAAGGAATATCATACACACACCAAGTTTGATAAGGAGATGGAGAAATGTCTAGGATCTGGGATCTAGGCTACTACCAACACATCGGTTCCATGTGGCAGAGACATAGCAGAGGCATTGAAAAGGTTTAGATAGTGGATCCTCAATTCAGTGGGCCCTTCCCAATCATGAGCACTTGTTTTCCCCTCCTAGCTTCTCGCTCCTTCTTTTTCTCATTTCAGACTTATTGTAATTAGTTGGGGTTTTTACGTCAAGCATTCCTTTAACTAAACATTTTAGTTAAAAGAAGTAGTTACCAAGTGTAACTGATTTGTAAAATTATATAATGGTCTCTCTCCACCATTTTCAGGGCTGGAACTTGGCTTATTTTTGAAAGTGTAAAGAGCAAAAAAGCAATCAATACAAGAGTTTTTCCATGCTATGTCTATCTGGTCTTGTTCTTTTATCACTATCTGTTGAATACTTTTGTATCATTTGTCTGTATTATGTCAAAAAGCTTTGTATTCTTGTGGGTGTTATTTATGGAACTTTGTGTCTTTGCAATAACATCTTATTGATTCAAATGCAAATGATTTATTCCAAATAATTTTATTCTGGCATGCATAATGAATTATTTTATTATCTATAGTTATGGAGAATGCCTTTCTGCTCATTTCCATTACTTCATTCCTCTGTACTTTTGTATTGATGATCCATTCTATTTTTGAAACACTTTCATGATATCCAAGTTCCACATTAAAACTATGCGTTGTACATATCTTTAAATAAGGGAACCTCTCCCATTAAAGAGGAGGGACTTCTTGTCCCCTGATTGTTGCTCTCAACAAATTCCTTTTTGACGACCAACACGTAGCTAACTTAAACCAACTATAAATTTTGCATGCGACCTCGGATTGAGATGATTCTATTTTTGAACTTGCATAATTTTTCAAGAGGAATTTGAATATGAAATCATATTTGATTTTAAATGTATTGTTCATGATCAATTCCACTTTTCCCAATAGTAGCATTATCTTTCCTTTATGGCCTGCATACACAATACTTTGCATCTTTTCCCAAATAATTAATAGGATTAGTAAACAAGATAGATAAAAAAATATTTATAAAGAATGAACAAGATATATATCCTATACTCTATCTTAAGTAAACTATAAGTTCCTATATTACATTTAAATCCACTTTCAAAGGTAACTTAGAAGAATAAAATAATGGTAATTTATGGCCAATTTATGGCCTCATCAGCAACTACCATTTTAATTACTTTTGATTCTACTTCTTTCCAAAATTGACTTGTTTGTTCTTCTAAACAGTAATTAGCAATATGACATTTTTCTTGGCAATTAAAGAAAACTATGTTCTTTTCCTTCTCACTTCTATTATCTCTACATGGGTGGTCTTCCATGATCTGATTTTTTCATTCCTTAGCCCTATGTCCATAGCTATGGAAAGAAAAACAATTGCCATTGAAATTCCTTTCACACCTAGATGAATTTTATTACCTAACTAACTTAGGACTTCTTGTGCTTGACTTCTTGATCAGATTCATTCTTGCTTGCATGTTTGGACCAACTGTGTCATCCTATTTCTTTTCAACAAGTTCTCCTCTGAATCTTATACATATTTTATGTCTTGGTGCTCTTTGACTTTCCAAGATTCCATCAAGAGGTTTGGAACTATTTTCAAGTTTTTTATACATTTTCAATCTATCATTTACTTCTTCCAGTTCAACCTTCAAGATTCTCAACTCGTATTCATGTTTCAAGTAGACATCCTCCTTGTCTATTAGATATTTTGAAAAATTCTCAACAAATGACTCTATTGAGCGGGAAAAATTCCTAGGTATGAGTAGCACACATAGGTTTGGTGAAATCGTGATGGAGGCACACAAGAGCATGCATACACAAGATGGAACTGCATGTGTAGGTTCATGCCCAAGCAAGAAGAGTTCGATACTTAGCCATTTTGTTGAGCACGGGATAAAACTAGGAAAAGAAAAGATGGAGTGATGACCAATGAAAGGATAAAAGTAGGCTAACTTAGTGGCAAACAAAAGGTCATTTCTGGAGAATGAACATGCAAATTAATCACATGGATGGAGAGTTATTAATAGGATTAAATCAATGTATAAATAAGATGGTCTATTAATAGAAACTATTGTAAAATCATGCATGTAGTATATTTTGAGAGCACTCCTATTATTAAGAGAGTACATAGGTGGTGAAGGGAAATTCCTCACCCCTATATATATGTATTGCATGTCATTGTTGAGGTATCTCACTTACGTTCTAGTGAGGTTATGTTGCTACCTAGGGTTTGATGTTTACACGCTTGGTTCTATACATCACTCTTGTGACTAGTTTTGTATTCGTTTTCCTTGTTATGTAATGAATTTTGTTTATGATTGGCAATTATGGATGGATCTTGATTATTTATATGTCTGATTATGGTGACCTAATAGTTCGGTTGATCTTGATTATTGTTTAACTATTATATTTTCTTATTATATGTGTTTCCAAAGTGACTTGAATGTAATGGTTTTTTATACATGAATGATTACTTGGTTAAATATCATGACAATTATGTATGTTAACATCTTGATAAGCAAACATAAAGGAGGGACCTAGTAGTTGCATGCACTTCAGGTGAGCATTTAGATCTAACTGAATGAAGTGTCAATGCACATAGCACTTGATTGAAATAAAAGATTACATTTTTGTTTCATTTATGGGATCTCTTTTAAACATGTCTTCCAAGATGCTTCATGTAGATGGCATATCGACTATCTTTGAAGAGTATTGAAATCTGGGTGGAAGACGGACAAGATAAGTTTGTGCATAGGTATAGCACTAAACCTGATTTCAATGAGCATAAGTGGCTGGAGGAAAATATTTATCATGAACTTCATGAGATGTTTTTTAATTTCATTCTAGTAGAGTTTTACCAGTGGTTGGCAACATACCCATCAAACAAATCTTAGCATCCTAGATCGAGGATTTCGGCGCAAGAATATTATTAAACTCTCTTTGATGCAGATGAAGAGTGGACTATAGTTTGAGATCATTGGTGGGCTAGTGTGTTGTGAAATTACACATTAGAATATGTTATTTCTATGTATTTGTGCCCAAAGGAATTTTCCTTTAAGTTTTTACACGAGCCCAGGTGATCCTATTTCTATGTTATAACTTTAGTGATAAAGATCTTGATGGTAGATCTAGATTTGGAGAGATTACCTATGGCTAGCTAAACCCCCACTATGTGTAGGGGCATGAGAACGTGTGGAGAAGGATGGCAACAGCCCAAGAAAAAGATAGACACAGAGAGGAAAGACAGCTCAGGTTTAATAAAGCGCTAGAGAGGGAAATTGAAGCTTCAATGGAGTTAAGGAGAATGATGGCTTGTGAAGGTTTTGAATCTCTCGTGGAAGATGAGGAGCTGCAGCATCATGCCCTCTTGAATATGGGAAAGCATGGTAAATATTCCCAACTGACTTTGGATGAGAATGTGTTAGAGGAGAGAATGAGAACCATGGGTGCACATCTGGCTTAGCCTGGCTACCTATTCCTTGTGCTTGGTGTTCAAGATCTAGAGGTAGTTGGATGACAGAGCAATGAAGGTAATTAGGAAGATATTGGTAGATATCATTTTGTGTTGAATCAAGAAGTGCACCAAACTAGTAACGCACCTATGGAAACATAGCATGAGCCAGTATTTGGGAGTACCCTTGGAGGTTTTTTTTAGGAGTGTCAACAGGGCAGAGTATTGGTGCAAAGACTGTTGGAAGTAATTTTATAGGTGTTGTAACCATGCAAACATTAGGTGTCCAGTTCAATGTTATGAGTAGGACACAAGGAAGTTCATTAACTAGGTCGCATCCCATAGCAAGTGGTACGGGAGGATCAGGTCAACCACCGCATAGAAGGAATCCAGGAGATAGGTCTAGTTCTGGATCTAGCCCTACTCCAGCACAGAGTCCACCACCACAACAGCCACCACCGAATCAGCCTCAACAAAAACCACCTCAATTCTATATCTAGATGTCGCTTCAGTTGCCAGAGTATAGAGGTATAAAGGATGCAGCAAAGCACATGCACAAGTTTGAATTACTATGGCGTGCTAAGGGAATTACAGCTTCAAATAGGAAGGAAAACCAATTTTCCACTACATTTAAAGGGTACACACATAGTTGATATAGGAAGTATGACCCACATCAAACTGTGGTGGACTATAATGCTCTATGCACAACATTTTTGGCTAAGTTCCACATTCCAGAGTTTGAGCAACAGAGCATTAGCACGCTTAAGGACATCAAGCAGGGATTATCAGAAAGTGTGAGGGAGTATGACGTGTGCTTTAAGATATTATTGTCCAAATTTTCTTATGATATCCATCCAAGTGAGCACACACAGTGGTTTTTTGGGGGAATGCTAACTCCATTTCAAAGGAAATTATTTCATAATACATGCATTGATCCTCTTGAGGCATTGGAAGAAGCTTTGCATACTAAAGTAGTAAAAAAGTGTAGACACCAGAGTTAGTCCTTTTTTAGAAGCACAAATAGTGGCTATGACGAAGTAGTTGGATAAGCTCTGTGTCGACTTTGTGTATGAGACTAAAAGTGGTATATGGTATACTAACTCTGAGGTTGAGGAACACATTAAGGATAGTTATCTGTGTAGGATAGTGTGTGCATTGTTATTGTCTCGTGAGATTTGTCATAAGAATCATGATGTGTAAAATTTCCCACTCTTGTAGCGTGTGATTCATAAGAATGTGTCCATGTATTGTAAAAAAATTTATTCCCATAGCCATGATATGGCTGATTTTAGAATGATTGACCATATCCACGAAGTCGTTGAGACAAGATTGCACTAGACTAGTGTGGCGAGCATATCAAAGGAGCAGAAAGGGGAAAAAATGAAGATCGCAACAATGGGGATAATAGGAATGGAGGATATTGAGCCTAAGGATGCAATGGTTATAGAGGCAAATTCACACAAGGAACTTGTTATACTTTTGGGTTCCCTAATCATTACCAATGTAACTATCCGCAAAATATAGTCTGAACATGGTGTGGGAAGCAGCATAAGTTAGAGGATTGTCTGGACCTGTATGGGCACATGAGTAAGGCCAAGAATAAGGACAAGGGCGTAGGGATGATCAAGGTATAATGCATGAATGTTGATCAATGGATTCCTAATAAAATGTCAGATCTAGAGTTGTAGCCCATGTTGGTGACTACACGCACAAAGGCAGTATGCACACACGAGCCTTTGAAGGAAAAACCACACATCATGAGAGAAGAAGTAATAAATGCCAAGTATCTAGATGCCGCACATTAGAAGGAATTTTATTAAGAGACTATAGGGGTCATCAAAGATCTACAGGGTGAAATATAGTTCTTGAAGGAATAGGTGTGTGAAAGAGAACACGCAAAGAACATTTAAATACCACAAAAGGACGTGGATGATATGAAAGATGTATATAAGTTATTGCGCTAAGATAATATCATCCCATTGTTAGGTGAATGGTTACGAGAGAAGGTAATGTGTGTCAAATTTAAGCACACACGATAGATACTGAAAGAAAACTTGTAACCATAGAACCATGCATATAATAAAGAGATTACTTTGGATGTAGTAATTGATGGGTGGTTAGTAAGTAATATCTTAATACATATAGGTGTTGAAGTGAAAGTGTTGACTCTAGATGCATGGAACCATATGGGGAGACCAACATTACAGCCATCTTCCAATGTGTTGTATATTGAGAACAAGACAAGGGCTATGCATGATGAGTCCATGAATTGACTTGTTATAGCATCTATATAACTATAGACTTTGCTCCTAGATACATTAAATAATGCATGGGGATGTTCTAAATAGTTGTATCTAAAGTAAAAGTGATGCATTTCTCCTTATTTTGTCTCATGTGATCTAATGATTGATGGAGCTTCCACAAACTACCTTGTTGAGAGATTTGATGACATGTGTAAGTTGATAAGGCACATTTTCTACCACTTTTGACAAGTTGCAGCCAAGGAGACCAATTCCTTTTCCACTACGCCATTTTTGAGGATTTACTCATAACAATCTACAAATGAGTACCTATGTTTTTAGCATAATTATCAAGTGTCATGGAACCTTTATGAGGTTGTTAACAATTAAATTTGCTACCTACATTCGTGGTATTTGTTGTAATCAGTGGTGTCTATAAGACACCTCCTTGAACTAATACTTTGCTAGATTTTTTATACATTGTTATATCAGTTAATATTTATTTTCAGTCTCTAGAGTATGTGATGAACTTATTTGGATCAATATAATATATGTTATTTTGAGTATCTATTTGTGTTAAGATCCTCAATCCCAAAGTAGATAAAGGGCTCACTCGACTAAGGAGATTGGAGGAATGGTATTTCATGCATGATCTTTATATTTTCTAAGTTTCAATTTTAGTATATTTATTTGAATGATTATCTGAACGTAATATTGTATTTCCTTGTTTTAGCATATTTCCTTATTATTATTTCCTTTGAGCAAGTATTTCAATTGATCAGGCATTTCCTTTCGAAATCATTTCATTCCAGCAATGTTGTTTCCGTAGATTAGACACTTTCTTTATCCTATTTTCCATTTTAGTAGCTTAGAACTGTATTTGATTTCCATGGTTGCTTAGTGTAGAACAAGAAAATGATACTAAACAAAACCCCCCAAAAAAAGAGAACCACCATAGTACTGAATTGGATATCACTTCTTTGTATATAACCTTGAACACAACCCTAGTTTATGATGACGTCAACGTTTGAATAAGTTGATTAAATGATGGGTCGTTTTAACTTCCAATCATTTAATCAACTTGTTCAAATGTTGATGTCATTATAAACTACGGTTGTTTTCAAGGTTGTATGCAGAGAAGTGATATGCAACTCAGTACTATGGTGGTTCTCTTTTTGGGGGGATTTGTTTAGTATCATTTTCTTGTTCTACACTACTCAATTATGGAAAGAAAATACAATTCTAAGCTACTGGAATAGAAAACAAAATATAAAAAGTGTGTCTAATCTACGGAAACAACATTGTTGGCATGAAATGCTTTCAAAAGGAAATGCTTGATCAATTGAAATACTTGCTCAAAGGAAATAAGAGTAAGGAAATATGCTAAAACAAGGAAATACAAGATTACATTCAGATAATCATTCAAACTAAGATACTTAAACTTAAACTTATAAAATATAAATATCATGCATGAAATACCATTCCTCCAATCTCCTCAATCAATTCGGCCCTTGCTCTACTTAGGGATTAAGGCTCTTAGCACGAATAAATACTCAAAATAGCATATATTATATTGATCCAAATAATTTCATCAATGCCTATTGGGGTTTTGAAAGATGCAACTATTACAATTCAAGGAGCCAAGTTCAGTGGAGACTTTGAAGTATTGGAGTTTGTTGAAGTAGAAAACATTCTAGAACTACTTGGGGGACCCTAGTGTTATGTAAATCATGCAAATCTACATTCAACAAAGGATATATCAGCTTCAAGAATAAGGGTGAGTGTGTTATTATATTGTTGAATGAGGTAAGAGCTAAATTATATGTTGATATTCTAAGTGAAGAATATTTGAATAGGATTCATGCGTGCGCTATACGAGATCTTGATACTATAGAACCTGTTATCCAAAATGAGCCCCCTGCTTATTTTGGCTAACTTGCCTTCATTCTTTCCTTCCTTGTGCTTTAACTTCAATTTTTACACATTTCAAGCACTCAAAGGATTCTAGAAATGGCTTCATCAGATAGGATTTTTCTTCCCCTTTCCAGAACGGTAAAATTTTCCTCCTAACTCGAAATATTTTGAAAGTTATGGCTCGACGGAGTTTTTTGGGAAAATTTTCCCTTGACAGGCCCACATCCAATGAGAAGATGCCACGTGGTGGCGGAGGCCAGGCCGGTGAAGGTAGGTTGGAAAATTTGCCAAGGAATTGGTGGAGGCACAAAGGGAAAAATCAGCCCGCAGGCCCGCGAAGGAGGATAAAGGATATTTGCGAAGGCCCATGGGCCATCTGGAGGACAACACGTGTCCTGCCAGTGGCAAAATCGGGGAGCATGGGGGGATTTTGGAAATTTTTCCAAAATTGCAAAATGCGCAAAGGGAAGAATTGGAAGCACAACCCCGCTGAGCAAACAAATGATGACATGTGTCCAGTCGGCGGCGGGGGGTCGGAGGCACGAAAGGATTTGGTGAAATTTGCCAAAGTGGTCAAAAGGCACTAGGGTGAAAAATAGAAGCACGCCCCCGCCAAGCAACTAGGAGGCGACAAGTGGCAGCGGAGCGACGAAGCGCGGGGAAATTTTGGGAAATTTTCCCAATGAAAAATCAAAGTGAAAAAGGTGAGGTTTGAGCCCGCGTTTCCATCAACTAATGGGAAATTAACATGTGGCAACGGAGCGGTAGGGCACAAGGAATTTTTGGGAAATTTTCCCAAATTCAAATAATGGAAAAGTTTCAAGTTTCGGCCTGCCAACCCGAATTTTGCCCTAAAATTACCATTTTTGACCTAAATCTTTAAAGGGGCATAGCTTTCAATCCCTAGCTCGGATTTTCACGTTCTTTATATCATTGGAAAGTTGTTGAAATCCTCTACACGATGGAATCTTCAACTTTGATTTTTGATGGAGATTTATGGGAGAAAATGAAAAAATGTATCTAGCATGTAAAAAACACAGAAAACAACTCCAACCACCAAAATTAATGAACTATGGGCCTTTGTTTTGCTCTATAAAGTAATGTACTTCGAAGTATGGGCTTTTTTATGGAAACCCATCATTTTTTAGGCCCATTAGATGAATCTTGTTGGTGGTTGAATTCCCAAATCAATTTTCCCACATTTTCTCCTTTCTTCCATTCTACTCGATGGTTAAAAGCCAATTTTGGCTCATTTGTAACAAGTTGTTCATTCTTTCTGCTCTGCCCTCCCTTCTTTTCTTCCCCAAGGTCAAAAATAGAGTTTGAACCTCCTCCCTTGCTCTGTAATGGCATTTTTTTCCTCTTACCAATAAAATGATTTTTTGTGCAAACTTTTGGAGCAATAAAGAACATGTTTTTTATGATGCATTTGTCTATCTTTGCTCATTTTTGCTTATTTTCTTCTTGCCTGTCTTCATTACAGGTATTTGTGCATGTTTGAATGTTCATTACAGGTTTTGGAGCTATGTTTATGGAGTTTTGGAACATTTTTTGTGTGAAATCCATCCTTGGTTTTGTGATGCACTTAGCCATCCTTCCCATTGCTCACATCTTCTTGTTCCATGGCAGTTTTGATAGATGTTCAACATTTTCCTTCTCTGGTGTATCACTGTTTTAGTGTAGGCTCTGTTTTTCCCTCTTTTCTCTCTCTCTATCTCTTTGGCATAGTTAGATTGGATTAGATTAGCTTACCTGCACTTGAATAGCTTGTGGCAGGTAGTTTAGGAAGAGGAACTAGCCTTCTCTTAAGAGCTTTCCCCATTTGCAAAGGTCCCAGAATTTGGGAAAGCTCAATGTTGTGCATTCACACCAAATAACATTGCCTTAGAAAAGTAGATCCATAGGTCATTTTGGGGGTGCTGTGAATTTGCATTAATAGTTTTGGCACGCCCGGTGGGACCTTAGAGGTCTTCCACTTCATCTTTCATAGGTTGGTGGGTTCCTGTGAAGATTTTAGCCTTTGGAGGCAATTGCAAACACATCTGGCGACTCCATCTGGTAAACAACCCATCTCTAAAGTTGTAGACCTTCCTTTTTATTCATTTTTATTCATTTTTTATCCATTCTTCCTTCCATCTCTTCCATCTTCTTTCATCCCATGAAGTTGTGCAATCATGACTTCATTTCCATCATGGAATTCACATTTACAACAGCAGTGCAATCCAAATTCACCTCCAACATGCTTTACAACTCCTTCAAATCAGCATTTTGAGAAAATTCAAGATCAACATGCATACCCATATGAGCAGTAGTGCCAAAATCAGTTTGGCTATAGTTCTTTCCAAGAGCAGGGGTATGCATACAATGAAGACAATCAAATGCAAGATGTTGATTTGTTGGAGAAAATCTAAAAAATGGAGATTGGCATGGTGCAATCTAGGGCTAGAGGACAAATGAAAGCATTTGGAATCGGTTATGGAGCACCTTGTCCATGGGTGGGACTTTTTCCAAGGCATTACAGCTCTCAAGAGAAGTTTGACTTCATGATTGCAAGACTTCCATTACTTGTAAATTGGACTGAGGGAATAGAGGTATATGAAAGGAGTATTCAACAACCTTTTGAATGAGTAAGCACACCATCTCATACTCTTGCTTTTCCTCTTTCTCAATCTGTATCATTTCAACAGTGTCAAGCTTCTAGTTTCCTATATGCTGCCCCAAATGTTGATCCCATTTCTCCATCTCCTAGTCTTCCACCTCATCTCAATTCTTCTGTCCTTTTCCCTTCCAAATTCAAATCCCCTCCAAAAGAGCAAAAATAAATACCTTCCACTCCAAGGAAACAAGAAGTTTTATCTCTTCCACCACCACAAACAAATGAAAAAATGGTTGAGTCACAACCCACCCCTCCTCTTGCATTCCCAAATCCATGTTGGGAAGAAGAAATTGCAAAAATTAGTCATGAAGGACAACAAGAGAAAGAACCAAGCAAAGAAGGAATGATTAAGAGTTTAGTAATTTTGGCTCTTAGATATGGGATTGAGAAAATTCCTTTGTTGGTGAAGCCTAAAGAGGAGGTAAAGGATGAAGAACAAGTGGTGGTTAGGACTAATTTTGTTGCAACAGAAGAAGAGAAAAAAGAAGAGGAAGATCAACAATCAATTTGCTCATAATGTAGTGTCCATGTTGGCACTCTACTTGAAGAATATGTTGATCCAATTCAAGTTACACAATCAACCATGGAAGAGGAAAGCTCTAAAAGAGATCTTGCAGCCCCAACTTGTCCTCTAGAGCAGCAGATTGAAGAGTTTGACTTGACAAAATTCATGCTAGAGGAAGAGTTAAATCAAGAGCAAGATTGCCTTCAAGCAGCAGAGGAAGGATACGTTGCTCCAAATCCAAAAGAAGAGGAGCACATTCCAACTATGGGTGGGGAAAGTGCAGATCCAAAAGCTTTGAGCACAAAGCAGTCTATAGAAGAACCTTTAGTTCTTCTTTCTACTTGATTTCTCTTGAGCTCTAGTGTTGAAGAAGAGTTTGATCTCTCAAACTCAATGGTGGAGGATGAAAGAAACCATGATGATCAAGTTGCAAATCAAGAGAATACCATGGGAGAGGTTGAACATTTACAGCAGGATAGCAAAGAGGTAATTTATCTGTCAGATTTGGAGGATTGTTTTGATGAAGAGGAACAAGTTGAAATCAAACCATTTTCTCCTTCATCATCCACATTCTAAACACTTGAGCCTATTGTCATGGAGGAGAACTTTCATTTGCAGCAGCCTGCATCTTATAGCAACTCTTTGGAATCAAGATTAGAAGATTTAAATCTTCCATGTTCTTCATTAGAGGAAGGAAGACAACATAGGAGTTCCATCATTTCTTCCACACCATCCATTCAAAAAAGTCTACAAGAAGACTCTATTTTTGGAGTTAAAAATCAGAACTATAGTCATATCAAATGGATTAGACCTTTCCCAATAAGGTATTTAGCTTCATTGGAGCCAAAGGAGAAGTCACAACCACTCATGCTTGCTTCTAAGCATGAGGATGAGCTACAAAGTACCAAGGATCAGCTATCATACCTCTTCAATCTAAATGCAGAGCAACTAAAAGAGGTATTCAGTTTGCTTTCAGCTGACACCTTGCTAATTTGGGTAGAAGACCAGCTTCTTGTTTATTTTCCACTCATCCAAGCAGCCATACTCAGCTTCAAATCATTTACATGGCTGCAAATTTTGAAGAAAGGAAGCTATTTTACATAACCAGTTACAGGGTTTGTTTAGCCCTCCTTTGCTTCCAGTTAGAGTAGAGTAGGTAGGTTTTCTTTTAGCATAAGAAGTGTTTGTGCACACTCTGCATGTTTCATTTGGAGCATGTATGATTTTCAGTTTTATACATAGTTATTTGGTGTTGTTTTGGTTGCTCTTGCACAGTCCATTTCAGTGGGTTTTGGTGAGGATCAGCTCCAAGTTCAGTGGGTTTCCAAGTGGATCAGAGGTCAAATTTTCATTGTTCATATCAGAATTGGTTATTAGGCTTGCCTCCATTCCCAATGGATGCTTCAAAGGCCACTGATTATTCATCTAGCAGACAGATGACCCCTGAGAGTCACCAAATTATTATCCAAAATGAGCCCCCTACTTATTTTGGCAACTTGCCTTCATTCTTTCCTTCCTTGTGCTTCAACTTCAATTTTTACACATTTCAAGCACTCAAAGGATTCTGGAAATGGCTTCATCAGATAGGATTTTTCTTCCCCTTTCCAGAAAGGTAAAATTTTCCTCCTAACTCCAAATATTTTGAAAGTTATGGCTCGATGGAGTTTTTTGGGGAAATTTGCCCTTGACATGCCCGCATCCAATGAGAAGATGCCACGTGGCGGTGGAAGCCAGGCCGGTGAAAGTAGGTTGGAAAATTCGCCAAGGAATTGGTGGAGGCCCAAAGGGAAAAATCGGCCCACAGGCCCGTGGAGGAGGATGAAGGAAATTTGCGAAGGCCCGCGGGCCATCCGGAGGACGACACGTGTCCTGCCAATGGTGGAATCGAGGAGCGCGGGGGGGATTTCAGAAATTTTGCCAAAATTGCAAAATGCGCAAAGGGAAGAATTGGAAGTGCATGTTAATATAATTTAGCATAGGCATATTTATTGCATTCTATTGCATTATCTTTTATTTAATAATGTGTAACATGTGTACTCTAGTCTAGTGACTTGCATTCAATATTGTTATGTTAGATAACATTCAATATTGGTATTAGTAGTAATTACATGTGCATGTGTGATGGGTCTTATCATCTCGTAGTTGGTGCCTGATAGGGTGTCATGTTTATCCATATGACACTGTCTAATATCTATAAATATTACAGCTCTTGCATTGTTATGTAATATGATTTCATGATCAATAATATTTGTGAGGCTTACGTCCCTCTTTGGTCATTGCAATCTAATTCTATTCTATCATTTGGTATCAGAGCTATACCATTGTTATCATTTGGTATCATAGCAGGTTCTATCCAAGCAAGGTTGAAGAGGAGCACTATTGGAGAGGATCCATTGGAGAAGAAGATCTACATCAAAGGAGAGCCATTGAAGCATCACGCATCCTCCATTCCTTCCAAGCATCCCTCAACTAAAATTTGACCTATCCACTTATTTGGAAGGTAAATTTTTTTTATTAGTCATTGGCATAGCCAATTGATCCAACATATTGGCGGAATATTTCAGATTTGGAGATCTTTAAAAAAAAAGATCTTAAAAAAAAGATTTGTGAAAAAAATAAAGAGATCTTGAAAAAAAGGAGAAAGATCTTGAAAAAAAATTACAGATTTAAAAAAAAGTGAAAAAAAAATCAGATCTGAAAGTGGAGGTGTGAAGAATTTGAGAGCAAAGGTTGAAGCAGTCCCGTCAACAAAATTCCAGCAGATAGCTCTTAGAAAAAAAGACATAACTTTTTCATACAATGTCGGATTGATGTGCCACTTTTTTTACTAGAAAGATAAGAAGGAGGTGCACAACTTTGTAGTTTACATAATCTTTAGTTTCAGCATTTACATAAGACGAAAAGTTTGTGCAAGTCGGGTCATTTTTTCTGAAAAAAATCAGATCTAGCTGGTAAATTGGTGAGACCTCAAAAACCAAGATTCCCATTCTTTTGAAATTTTGTGGGTTTCAAGAAAAATATTGTATGATGTTGCTGTCAAAATTTTAAAAAAATCTACAACATGGTTTATGAGAAAAGCTGAAAATAATATTCAGATTGTTTGTTTGGATCTTGGGAACAAACAGGTCAGTGGTTTAATTTCCACTCTCTCCATATTTTTTATTAAATTTTTTTTTTTTGGAAAATTTAGAGAAATTAATAAATTTTGGGAGATTTCCAAATTTAGAAGCTCACCAACACATTTAGAGCCACCACTAAATTTAGCAGAAAAACACCTATTGGGGGGTAAAAAATATTTTTGGCCTAAATTGTGTATTTTGTGATTCTGGACACTTTTTTATAAAGAGGGGGGACACAAAAACTTCATCTAGGCATCAACATACTAGTCATCGACTCTATAAAATCAACAGGGAGTAATAAGGACACAATACACACACATTTGAGCCCTCCCATCCATTTGTGCTTGTACAAACCCCTCACCGTATTGTCTACGTACCACGTACTAAATTCTTTCACATGCGTTAACACCTCTTTCCGTACTGACGCGTATATTGAAAGGGTGATCTTCTTCCACGTAGTGATGGGTATATCATAAGGGAGTGTATATAGAAAGGTTTGGTATATCG
The DNA here is from genome assembly GCA_019776745.2 of Taxus chinensis. Classification (NCBI taxonomy): domain Eukaryota; kingdom Viridiplantae; phylum Streptophyta; class Pinopsida; order Cupressales; family Taxaceae; genus Taxus; species Taxus chinensis. The sequence goes on along the minus strand of CM034147.1, from coordinate 342,581,230 downwards.
GCCTGACGGTATATTGAGAGGGAGACCATAAACCTAGAGTGATAAGAGCCTTACCCTTTGTCAAAAATTCAGAGTTTCAGAAATTTAGATTGCAGAAATGGGTGCACAAGCACCAAAGTTCTTCTTGCCAAATTCACAATTGCTTAGAGGAGACAACTATGCTACATGGAAACCAAAGATCAAGATATTACTTGAGTTTGAAGACCTATGGACAGTTGTAGATGGAACAACAACAAGATGACTTGATGATAGAAGACAACAAGTTCAATTTGACAGAGCCAATCAAAAGGCCAAGTTGATCATCTTGTTTGGCGTAGCAGATGATGTGCAACCCCACATTAGAGATGCTAAAATGGCCAAGGATGCATGGGATAAGTTGAGCACAGTCTATGAGGCAAAGAACAAGAATGTCATCCTCAACCTACTATCACAACTGCATATTCTCAAGTTCAAGCACAATGAGAAGGTTGACGTTTTTTTGAGACGAGTTGCTACTTTGAGGACATCTCTACTGGCATTGGAAAAAGAGATAAGTGATGAGGAACTCGTACCAATTGTGTTGCAAGGACTTCCTCCTTCCTACAAAATCTTTGTGACAACTATCAATATGAGTGAACACACAGTCACCTTTCAGAAGTTGGTCAATCTACTCCAACAAGAAGAGGCAATGAACAACAAATATCGTGAAGATGAGCAAGCACTATCTTCCAATTATAAAGGGAAGGAAAAATTTCAATCCAATCACAAGAAGTCCCAACAAAATCAAAGTCAACAAAGGGACCAAAGTCAACGAGACAACACCAAGAAGTGTCCCATTTTTAATAGAGGGGGACATGACATCAAAGATTGTTGGTATAATTCCTACAAAAAGGGTTCATCAAGCAATTCAAAACCCAACAACCAACAGGGTAACAACAATTCAAATCAAGGGAAGTCCAACAACAACAACAATCAAGGGCAGAAAATTGGTAATTGGCAAAGAAAACCCAAACAACAAGGGTACATTGCCAAACATGAGGATGATTCAGATGAAGGACACCACATGTATTCTGATCAATTTGATTAAGAAACCAAGTCCACACAAGATATCTGGTATGTTGACTCAGGTACAACTCAACACATGACTGGATGCAAGGATTGGTTCTACACACTACGTGACTCACCTAACAAGAACCATGTGTCATTAGGTGATGACTCATCATACAGTGTCAAGGGGATTGGAAACATTTCACTACCTCTTGGAAAGCATAACTACAAAATCATAGATGTATTGTATGTACCTGGGTTGACCAAGAATTTGCTATCATTTAGTCAACTCTTTGATCACAACTTGAAGTTGGATTTTGACAGTAAAAATGGAGAAAAAGCGTGTTTGATAAGAGATAAGTCAATAGGTTCCAAGATTGTAACAAGAGCCTCCAATGTGGGATGCATGTTCCAACTTGATTTTGTCCACAAGGATGATCAAGCTCTAGTGGCCAAAGACACACAATCTACAAAACTATGGCATAGCAGATATGGTCACATCAGTTTTGGCTATCTCCAAACACTTCAAAAGGGCAACATGGTGAAAGGATTGCCTAAACTCGAGCACAACACTGACAAGTGTCATAATTGCCTAGCTGGAAAGCAACATAGAGTACCCTTCCAGAAGAACACATATAGAGTTAAGGGAAAGCTTGATTTGGTGCACACCGATCTTTGCGGGCCCATGCAACCAAGTCACTTTGGATGTCAATACTTCATTCTTTGTGTTGATGACTACTCAAGAAAGATATGGATATATTGTCTAAGAAACAAGAGTCAAGCCTTTGAGACATTTTAGAAGTTCAAAGCACTTGTTGAGAATGAAGTTGGACGCAAGATCAAAACTCTCCACTCATATCGAGGGGGGGAATTCACAAGTAATGAGTTCAACAAGACTTACCTGGAAGCTCATGGGATTCATCGACAAATGCCTCCTACTCACACACCACAGCAAAATGGTATAGTTGAGAGAAGGAATCATACTATCATGGAAATGGTGCGATGTATGATTGACGACTCAGGTTTAACAAAGACATTTTAGGCAGAAGCTGCAAGAACTATAGTCTATTTGTTGAACAGAGTGCCCACAGTAGCTCTTAAAGGAGTGACACCTCAAGAAGCATGGTAAAATTAGAAACCATCAATTGCACACCTAAGAGTATTTGGGTGTAAAGCTAGCATGCACATACCCAAGAAAAATAGGAACAAGTTGGATATGAAAGCTGAGAAACTGATATTCATTGGATATAGTGAAGAAGCACTTGGGTATAGATTATGGGATCTGAAAGCAAAGAAATTATACACAAGTAGGGATGTTGAGTTCTTTGAGAAGAAACAAGCAGATGCTCTACTCAATGACTCAAAAAACATGTAGAATACACCTCTTGTGAAGATAGAATTTGATGTTCCCACTGAAGATGACAGTGATGAATTGGATGATAGTGAAAACTTGGATCCACCACAAGCCAATGGAACAGCTAAGAAGTTACCTAAATGGTATACTCAATTAATAAGAGATGTAAATTTGGATAAAGCACCTAGCACATCATCCAATCCTGGACCTAGAACTCGCAGTCAAGCTCATGAAGAGGTCAATTATGCCCTAATGAGTAGAGTTGTTGAAACAGTTAAGCCATCTACAGTTCAAGAAGCCCTATAATCAAAAGCTTGGAAAGATGCCATGGATTCAGAGTATCAGTCAGTGATGAAGAACAACACATGGCAACTTGTCAACCTTCCACTAGGGAAGAAACCCATTAGATGTAGATGGATATTCAAGACTAAGTACAAATCAGATGGGACTATTGACAAGTATAAAGCAAGGCTTGTAGCAAAGGGGTATGCACAACAAGAAGGCATTGATTATGAGGAGACATTTTCTCCCACAGCCAAGATCAAGACAATCAGGATGATCTTTGCTCTAGCTGCACAATTTGGTTGGAAAGTCCACCAAATGGATGTGAAAAGTGCCTTTCTTAATGGAGATTTGCAAGAAGAAGTCTATATGACTCAGCCAGAGGGTTATGTAATACCAGGAAAAGAGATGATGGTATGCAGACTCATAAAATCTCTATATGGCCTAAAACAGGCACCCCGGGCATGGTACATCAAAATTGATGAGCATCTCATAAGTTATGGATTTGAAAGGAATCCTTACGACCTCAATCTCTACGTCAAAAAGAAAGGGGGGAGATTGTCATTGTGGTTGTTTATGTCGATGATCTAGTCATTACAAGTAGTTCTGTGAAGATGATCGATGCAAAAAAGAAGGATTTTAATTGATCGTTCGACATGACAGATCTCGGGCTCATGCACTATTATCTTGGGTTAGAACTATGGCAAAAAGAGAATCATATCTTTGTGTCATGGATGAAATACACCAAGACAACGCTCGAGATATTTAGGATGATGGACTGCACTCCTATTGCTACACCTATGGAAGTGAGACTTCATTTATCTCGTTCTGATCCATCACCACCGGTGAATGCAACTCTCTATCAACAGTTGATCGAGAGTCTCATTTACCTGACATATACTAGACTAGATATCAGCTTTGCAGTCAGATATTTATCACGCTTCATGCAAGAACCGAAAATATGTCATTGGAAAGTAGCAAAGAGAATACTGAGATATCCAAAGGGTACAGTTGACCTTGGTCTACAGTACAAGAAGAAAGACAACTTCTTCTTGACAGGATATTTAGATTCAGATCATGCAGGAAACATGGATGATAGGAAGTCAACATCAGGCTTCGTCTTCTTTATGGGATCTGGACCGATATCATAGGGAAGCAAGAAACAGAACTTTATTTCTCACTCTTCTACAGAAATAGAGTATCGAGCTGCAGGTGAAGTTGTTTGTGAAGCAATATGGCTACGCCGAATACTGGAAGGAATTGGTCTACCATAACAGAAATCTACTCCAGTATATGCTGATAATGAAGGAGTTTTTAAGCTTGTTCGCAATCTAGTATTTCATGAGAGAACTAAACATATTAAAGTACAGGTTCATTTCATATGTGAGCATGTCTTGAAGCACAACATACATCTCCAGTTCTGTCCTACAGCTGAACAGAAGGCAGATGTTTTCACTAAGTCACTTGCACGTGACAAATTCACATTGTTCAAAGATATTCTCTCCACTTCATTGGAAACTATGCAAAATTAAGGGGGGAATGTTAGCATAATTTAGCATAGGCATATTTATTGCATTCTATTGCATTGTCTTTTATTTAATAATGTGTAATATGTGCACTCTAGTCTAGTGACTTGCATTCAATATTGTTATGTTAGATAACATTCAATATTGGTATTAGTAGTAATTACATGTGCATGTGAGATGGGTCTTATCATCTTGTAGTTGGTGCCTGATAGGGTGTCATGTCTATCCATATGAGGCTATCTAATATCTATAAATATTACAGCTCTTACATTTTTATATAATCTGATTTCATAATCAATAATATTTGTGAGGCTTTCGTCCCTCTTTGGTCATTGCAATCTAATTCTATTTTATCATTTGGTATCAGAGTTATACCATTGTTATCACCACAATCCCATCGAGTAAACAAATGACGACACGTGTCCAGTCGGCGGCGGGGGGTCGGAGGCGCAGAAGGATTTGGCAAAATTTGTCAAAGTGGTCAAGAGGTGCTAGGGTGAAAAAAAGAAGTGTGCCCTCGACAAGAAACTAGGAGGCGACACGTAGCAATGGAGTGGTGGAGCACGGGGAAATTTTGGGAAATTTTCCCAATGAAAAATCAAAGTGAAAAAGGTGAGGTTTGAGCCCGCGTTTCCATCAGCTAATGGGAAAGTGACATGTGGCAGTGGAGCAGCGGGGCATGGGGATTTTTTGGGAAATTTTCCCAAATTCAAATAATGGAAAAGTTTCAAGTTTCGGCCCGTCATCCCAAATTTTGCCCTAAAATTGCCATTTTTGCCCTAAATCTTCAGAGGGGCATAACTTTCGATCCCGAGCTCGGATTTTCACGTTCTTTATATCATTGGAAATTTGTTGAAATCCTCTACACGATGGAATATTCAATTTTATTTTTGATGGAGATTTGTGAGAGAAAAATGGAAAAATGTATCTAACATGCAAAAAACACAAAAAACGACTCCAACCACCAAAATTAATGAAGTATGGGCCTTTGTTTTGCTCTGTAAAGCAATGTACTTTGAAGTATGGGATTTTTTATGGAAACCCATTAATTTTCAGGCCCATTAGATGAATCTTGTCAATGGTTGAAGTCCCAAATCAATTTACCGGCATTTTCTCCTTTCTTCCATTCTGCTCGATGGTTAAAAGCCAATTTTGGCTCATTTGTAATAAGTTGTTCATTCTTTCTGCTCTGCCCTCCCTTATTTTATTCCCCATGGTTGAAAATGGAGTTTGAACCTCCTCCTTTGCTCTGTAATGGCATTTTTTACCTCTTACTAGTAAAATGATGTTTTGTGCAAACTTCTGGAGCAATAAAAAATGTGTTTTGTGATACATTTGTCCATCCTTGCTTGTTTTTACTTGTTTTCTTCTTGCCTCTCTTCATTGCAGGTATTTTTGCATGTTTGAATGTTCATTGCAAGTTTTGGAGTTGTGTTCATGGAGTTTTGGAACCTTTTTTGTGTGAAATCCATCCTTGGTTTTGTGATGCACTTGTCCATCCTTCCCATTGCTCACCTCTTCTTATTCCATGGCAGTTTTGATAGATGTTCAGCATTTTCCTTCTCTGGTGTATCACCATTTTAGTGTAGGCTCTATTTTTTCCTCTTTTCTCTCTCTCTGTCTCCTTGGCATAGTTAGATTAGGATTAGATTAGCTCGCCTGCACTAGAATATCTTGTGGCAGGTAGTTTAGGAAGAGGAACCAACCTTCTCTGGAGAGCTTTCCCCATTTGCAAAAGTCCCACACTTTGGGAAAGCTCAATGTTGTGCATTCACACCAAATGAAATTGCCTTAGAAAAGCATATCCATAGGTCATTTTGGGGGTGCTATGAATTTACACTAATAGAACCATCCAAGGAAGGCATCCTTTAGTGGGAAAATGCACAGTCAATCAACGACACCACAAGTGTTGCTTGTGATAACTAGGCCAATAACACATATGAAATGGTTGGCATAAGATAAAGGGGAGAGTAACTAAAATGATCATACCGTGCATAGTTAGGAATGTGGGAAAAGTTTAATTACCTAGATATACTATGAAGAAAATCCTGAGTCCTTCTTGTGCACCATGGAGGGACACTAGAAGAATGAAAGTGATCAAAGGAACATATTGGTTTATACTTTGTGTGGGATAGCAGGGTGTTGGTGGGTGACACACAAACATAACTTGTTAGGTTGGTGAGAATTTAGAATCCCCTTTTCAACAAGGTTCACTCAGAGTAATGCACCTACACATATATGTGAATATCATGGGAAGAATCCTTCTTTAGTACACATCCATAATTATGAGAGAATATGGGTGCAAGGCCAAGAGGCCTTACCTCCATCTTTATGGGTACATAAGTCCATTCCACTCTATGTGGTTGTGCACGAGCGTGGTATATACATACTGAGCTCAAATAAGAGATTGCAAGCTGATGAGATATGACTGTAGGTATTGTTCAAACCTTTGATTACTTTTCTTATACATTCTTATATAATCCTCAGTTTGACCAAACCTACATTCACCACTATGCGTGGAAGGGCTTTTCTCTAGGTAGATATGAGCAAGATCCACATGAGTTACCCTTTGAAGATCTAAAGAAACTACATGACAAATATGGACTTGGCTTCAAAGTCCCCTCCTTAAAGTCACCGCTGCTAGCACCAAAATCTAAAACATCCTCCTCGTTATCATTAGACATACCCTTTCATACTAATGACACCATATATATCCCTCCTAAAAAAATTAAATAGATACAATCACACTTGGACCATTGATTTATAAAACTAACAAAAAAAAATTGACCATTCCATTAATATTACCCGATATGATAAAAGAAGGTTCTCCCACTCGACATTCTACATTGTCATAAAAACTATGCATCCTAACACATATGGTGTTGAAGACCACTATCTCTTGAAATTTCTGCCACCTAACACATCCACACTCCTCGATGAATCCACCATTAATGTTAATATAGGCACACCACAAGAGCCATACATCGTTAAAATTGATCAACCTTTAGACCCACAAGAACTCCATGAGTTCACCACATTCTTATCCAATCATAATCAATCTTTGTATGGTCTAACAATGATATGCCTAGTATTGACCATAACATCATTATTCATAATATTGTCACGATCCCTAATGCTAAGCTAGTGAAGTAAAAGTTTCCTAAAATTCATCCCTACATTGTACTATTAGTCAAAAAAGAACTACATCTTTTTGTAGCCAATTTCATCCTAGCTATAGATTATCCCCAATGGGTTTCTAACCTTGTACCAATGACCAAAACCTCTAGGAAATTACATATTTATACAAGATTTCAATATCTTAACCTCACTTGTCCCAAATATGATTTCCCCTTACCTATCAATGATCATTTTTTCAATTTAATGACAGGACATGAAATGTTGCTTGTTATGAATGATTTCTCTGGCTATAATCAAGTCCTCATTACACCAGAAGATCAACATAAGAGAAATTTTATCACCCCGTCGGGAACCTTCTGCTATAGAGTAATGCCATTTAGATTGAAAAATGCATGAAAAACTTATCAATGCACTATGACATATGTCTTTCACGACCTCATCTAAAAAATTGTGGAAGGCTACACAGATGATCTCTTAGGTAAATCTAAACACCAAAAAGACCATCTCATTATCCTTGATGTAATATTTTCCCATCTAATATAGTTTTTCCTTTGGCTCAATCCTGTTAAGTGCGTATCTGGGATCTTGAAAAGAAAAATCTAGGGACTTATAGTATCTATTAGGGGAATTGAAGTCTTCCCCATAAAATTCAAAGCCATAATCAAAATGCCTCCTCCATCCAATCTTAAACAACTTCTTAGCCTCTAAGGTAAACTTCAATCTATGCACCACTTCATCTCTCAATCGTTGGATTGGTGTCAACATTTCCACCACATTCTTAGATAGGACATCCACTTTAAGTGGGGCAAGGATTATCAATGAGCTTTTGATGCCCTCAACAAATACCCCTCTCAATGTTAGTACTTTTACCTCCATGTGAGGGGGGTTCTTTCTATTAGTATATATGTGCTACTAACGATGCTTTAGGATCCATGTTAGCACATGGGGACAAGTAAGGTAGGGAGAAGACCATTTATTACATAATGTGTACCCTTCATGATTACAAAACCCACTATTCAGAAGTAGAAAAATTGTGTTGTGCCTTGTACTTTGAAAATTCCAAACTTCATCACTACCTCCTCAATCATAAAACTTATATAGTCACAAGTATTAATCCATGAAATCTAATACATATCATAATGATCGTATAACCAGATGGATCATTTCCAGAATAGAGTTTAATCTTGAATTCATCTCTCAAAATCCATCAAGAGGTAGGTTATTGTTGACTAGCTTGTAGAAGATACCCTTACAAATAATAAACTACATTGCAAACAATTTCTTGATGAATCTATCAACACCCTATATCATGATAACTCTCATCTCAAAATGACCTTATTCTTTAATGGGTCTAAATACAGATAAGGGGGTGTTGGGATAGTCATAATACCTCCTTGGGGAACTCCTATTATGTTATCCTTCAAATTAAATTTTGAGTACACAAATAACATGGTGGAATACAAAAACCTCTTCATGGGTATTCAAACGGTTGAATTTATTGGCATAGGAATCTTTGACATCTATGAAAATTCATCAATCAAATCAAAAGAACGTATCAATGCAAAAATGAAAACCTGTAAAAATATAAATCCATTATTGACATTCTCCTAAAACTCTTCGATCATTATGAAATCCAAACGACCCCTCGATCATCCAAAAAATATGACTACACTATGGCATCTCTTATCCCTCTATCTCCAAACACTTCCAAACTCTTTGTTTTTGTACATAAACTTGATCAACCTTGTTATACCAACACAGATCTTCCTACCATCAATCATATAGAAGATATCCAATCTATCATTTGGTGCACTCAAATATATGACTATCTTTATACAAGTAAAATTCCCTCTACTCTATCCATAACTGATAAGAGGTCCTTCCAACATTGAGCATATTACTATGTTATATTAGGGATATCCTTTACAAGAGAGGTTTTGATGGTCTTCTCCTTCGTTGTCTTAAATCTCAAGAAGCTCATCAAGCTATTCAAAAAGTACACAGTGGAATATGTGGAGGTCACTTTAACAACTTAGTCGTTGTTAAATGAATCTTTTGGATGGGTTACTATTGACCTACACTAAATCAATATTATTTTTAAAATGTCAATAAATGTATCAAATGTCAACAACACGCTAATCTTACACATGTCCCAAGTCGTGCCCTTCAACAAAATCAATATTTATGGTCTTTTTCACAATGGGGGCTTGACCTCATCGGCCTTATCAACCCTCGATCATCCCAGCAACATAATTCCATCATCATAGAAACTGAATATTTCATAAAATGGGTGAAAGTTATCCATCTTATCTCCATCAAAACAAATGAGATCATCGATTTCAATCATCATCACATCATTTTTCACTTCAGCATTCCTTATAAAATCATCATAGATAATGGTAAATCATTTACTAATTAAAAGGTTCATAAACTCTATGACACTTACAATATCAAACTTTGTTTATCCACACCGTAATACCCACAATCCAATCACCAAGTTGAAGCATCCAATAAAACCCTCAACAAAATCCTTACCAAAATTGTTGATCATGCTAGTAAAGATTGGCACCTTCAAATTCCCTTTGCACTATGGGCCCATTGGACTAGCATTAAAACTCCTACAAGGGCTATTCCTTTCTCCCTAGTCTATGACACCAAATCTATTCTCCCACTCAAATTCAAAATCTCATCCCTACGTGTTTCCCTTAAATATTTTATCCCTGAGGAAGAATATCATCAAGAATGTGCATCACAACTTGAATTTTTAGACAAACTTCGACTAACCACCATAGAACATATCAATATCTATCAAAAATGAATCAAACAAACATATAATAAACATCTCAAAGAATGTGAAATTAATGTTGGGTATCTTGTCCTTAAATAAAATCAACATGTCATGAATATGGAAAAGAGTAAACGTGGAAAGTTTTCTTTGAATTGGCTTGTATCATACATCATCACTCACAAATATGGATATGAGGCATATCATTTAGCCTCTCTTGATGGTAAACCTAAAAAAGAGCCTCTTAACGCCTTACACTCATGGCCCTTATACTTTTAACATATCTACATACAAGACCTTAGTCCAGCTAGGATCATCCACTCCCAAACAAATGCTAAAACCACTTACCTAAGTAATGATTTAGAATTATGTAGTCTCCCACCAGTATACCTAATATGACCTTAAATATGGGCATTACGACCCTATTCATGGCATATTTAAGTATGGACAAGTCCCCTTCACAGTAAGGGACCTTGTAATCATTACTCCCTTACTTCACCCTATCCATCAACAAAAGGCATGCTAAGGATATGTATGTTATCTTGTATATCAAACCCACCCTCCTCAGATGGTCTCTTAGGCCCACCCTCAGCTAAAATAATCAAAATTACTATTAGATGAAAAATATGTTATAAACTACTCCCTTGAAGGATAATTATCAAAAATATAAATTTAATCTATTGCCACCAAAATCAAAATATTATCGTAAACCATTCCCTCGAAGAATTGCCACCCAAATCTCAAAAAATCCATATATATGGAAACAAATTGAAAGCTTCCCACATTGATCAACTTTCTAAACATATTTAAAATCCTTTATCATCCCAAGAAATCTTCCCACATTGATCAACTTTCCCTTAAAGACACAAGCTTCCCGTATTGACCAACTCATGCAATAGTGATCAAAACAAAATTGGGGTAAAACCTAAAACCTCTAAGGAGAACACAATTCCTTGTATAAGATACGTGTAACTCCCGAACATGTCCAAAACCTAGATAACATATCTCATTTCATCTTAAATCAATCACACAACCTTAAAATGGACTAACCATTATTAGTTATATGTTACCAGTAATTTGGGTTGCAAGTGCACTAACATCAAAATTACAATCACATACATACAAATACTCAATAAAATAAAGGACGTAAATACATCTCAACCATCATTATATATACCAAATTAATGAAATTGACATCCACACAATATAATCGCATCTAAAATCCATCAAAATGAACAATTAGATCATCACATCATACAATTATACCATAACCATATCTAAATCCATCTACATAAACATAATCTCACGAAAACATATTTTACATCCATATAAGCAAAACATCACACACACACACACACACACACACACACACACACACACACACATCAAAAATTGATGTACATTAAGGATTAGGATCAATGGACCATACAACAATCAAATCATAAATTTTACATCTGATAATCCAAAACACCTTGCTCCACCCTTGAGCTCCCTCATAGGCATTCCAATACTCCCCATGCTATCTTCAGGACCTCGTTGACTGGATAGCCACATATTATGCATAGGGAGGCACCTCTGAGAGCCTCTCCCCCATCACCCCCTCATAATATCTCATCTCTTCCTATAGGGCCTCGTACAGAGCCATTCTTATCATCCCAAGTGGCCCTGTATCACCTCTATGTGTAGCTCCACCCATTCTTCTATATGCTCCTCCCCTATTAACACTCCCACTCCTGATCTGACTGGCCCCAATATTGTTAGTGTGATCCCATATATGTCGAACCACTCCCTTAATAGCTCAAGATATCAATGGTATCAATATCTATCATGTATAACCTATCCCAACTCCATCTCCAGGGTATTTACCTGATCATCTCTCACCTCCATCAGCTGCACCACCACACCCTCCAAGGAAACCACTCAATTATCCCTCTTAACTAGAAATTTCCTCATTCATGCCCCTCCTACTATTTTCCTCCCCCATCTCCACATCCTCCACTACGTGCCCTCGCAATCCTCTCCCCTCGGTAGCATCTACCCTTGACCACCATCGCATACTTGGGTGTCACCCCTTTATCTCAATGCTACCTCCTCATCATCCATCTCTTAAATATCTTGTATTTGTGTAGCATGTAGATCTATATCTCCCTCTACTTTCTTATAGAAGATAGGATTTCCCAATACATCTTATGCCAGGACAAACAGTCGCCCCACCCACCCAAATTGTACTACCTCCACCATCTTTTCCCTTTGTCCATGTATCCATCTCTCCTGTTGCATCATCTATATCTCATCCCCCTCTCTAGGCCATATAAAGAAGCATACATATGGCCTCCATACTACATCATCATCCCTTAACCCATCCAACAACCCTATATAGTACTCTAAACTCTGAGATATTGTATCTCATGAAAAATCACTCCTCCACATCAAAAAAACAACATGAAAATCCTTTTCATGTCATCTATCCCAAGGAATACCATGTGGTTGGATCACCCTAATGTGCTCGAATGCCTTGCACCACAAAATGAATGTCACATTTAATCCATATCTCTGCCTCACTAACCACTCCTACAATTCCTTATACAGTTATGCCACTAGATTTGGTCCCCAAGCAAAAATGGTATGATACTCAACCATGTCCACTACTACCCTAGCTAATGCCCATGAAAAATGGCCGCTGCTTAAATATGGTAAAGCCTAACAACTAATACCCACCATAATTATTGTGGTCAAAGTACTCCCTGCTACCTCATCATCCCACAAATCCTTGAATGTAAATCCCCGATAACATATTTCATGTCCATGAAACCATCTTCATACAACCTTATCATCATTGCCCCTAGTCTGGTCTTATCAATCGACACAATCAAGTCACCTTGAATAGGTAGCCGTAAGATCATGTATACATCCTCTACGGTGATAATCATATCCCTTGTCGACAACTAAAATTTCCATGTGGTTGGATCCCACCACTCTAAAAAGGTCATTATCATCTCTAAATCATGGTGAACACGCATATAGTGGCGCAATCCACCTAACCCAAATACCTCGAAAATCTCCCAGTCATCATCCCCTATATACGCGTGTAACTTCCCTAACAAAGGTGGTACTTTATCCCTCATCAACAGATGTCTCTTCACCTACATCCACAAAAAACTACAAACAAAATTATTGGTCATTGCAATACAAACTCCATCCCAAAATTCCCAAAACATATCAAATTGGCACTGATCCCTACATATTAGTACCGATCCTATCTAAATCATCGTTGATCCTAGTGATTGACATTGATCCTATATCCACATATAACAATATATATATACTTAAAATATGAAAAAAATGAACTTACCTCTATCTGATATGTTCGTAGTCTCCTCTTGCACTCCTACTAGCCTCCATCTCTCAAAATAGTAAAAATTGTAAATTTATAGTAAGTATCATAGTAAACACAATGAGAAAAATGACCTCTCACGATTATCTAAATCTTATATATATGCTTCTCGACCTGATTGGCACTGATTTGTAATAGGTGGTGATTCACTCAGAATTGATACTGATTCATCAAAATGATATCAATTCCTTGTAAATTGCACACTTTTCAAGTATGTGCTTCTTTTTGGTCCATAAAACCCTATAAAAATCTAAAATTATATCCCACATAAATGAAACCAGGATTATCAATCCATCATGGATTTTTCATCCTCTCAGGAAATTTTCCCTACTGCTTCTTATAAGTCATACATCTATAGGTCCAAAACCCATTGGTTCCCATATCATTTAACTTCTCGGTTACGTCAGCCAAACTTTGTGGCAATATATTTCATACCGATCATATGTATCCCAAATCTAAAATGGATTCCATATCCTCTTGGGAACCTTTTCTCTCTGTTTCCTACAATTCATACGTCTATGGGTTGAGAACCTATTGGTTCCCCTATCACTTGACTTCATGGTCACTATTTCATGCTCGATCTGAGGGCATCTTAAATTGAAACACATCTATCACAAATGTAATCTTAGACAAGCCTACATTCTCTTGCCTTTATTTATCCATCCATTCATTCAAACCAGTGACCATCACACTGGATTGTGATGGTCCCCAGTTTAAGGGAGGATCACCTATCCAGCATAAATCCAACTATCTCACTCATTTTTTTCCAATGGCTTTTCCATCACAAACCACTCGACAAAACGAGAAAATGTAGACACCATAATTAGAGCACCCTAGTCACCATAGTTACATATACACTCTAGGACACCTCTTTGTGATCATAATTAGTCAATATACCCTTCTACTAAATTACATTTATCATTTTACCACTCATAACCACCTACAACAAAATAAAAAAAATAAAACAAACAACCTAACTTCTTAAACCCCCCCATGATATTAAAACAACCTTACACCATTAAAAAACCAAAAACCCCGCAAAAGGAAATGGTTGAAACCAAATTCAACCATTCTCCTCAAATTGGACAAAAGTCAGTGTAGTCCCCCACAATTGGTGTTGATCGGTGCAGATTGGAAACGATCCGTTAAAATGGCATCAATTTTATAAAAACTAACTCAGACCTTTTCCCAAGGATTTGGAAATCAATTTTAAAATCCAGCCTCTAATCTCACAAGTGACAGGCCCGAGCTCTTCAACTACACACATCAACAGAAATGTGAAGCAATCAGGACCTCATGTTATCTCAAACTCCCTTTGGAGAAATCTTCCTTCACATCTAATTATCTCAATTCCATATGTTTTAAAGGTACATCATTTTCTTTGAATATATAAGCTTTTTGCTACTCTCAATTTTTATCATTATAATCCTAGTATTTATGCCCAAAGGATATTTAGTCTTTTATTAACAATTATAGGCTTTGTAATCATACTTTGATCAACCTACTTTTAACAGTGATTGATATCGATCACCTGGATTGGAACTGATCAATTAGATCAATATCAATCCCTGCTAAAAATCCTCCTATTTTTTATTAGTGATACATCTCTCTAACATTTTGTAATCATGGCTAATCATATGTTGCTTGTAAGTTCATGTTTTTGTTAGATGACCCTTCCTAGAGAAGCTTATGAACTAGATGCCATTTTTGATCTATTGATTTTGTGTTAGCAATTTATGTGGGAGAAATCTGATATCAATTACGAGTTAAGGCTCTACATCATCACTCTCACACCTAACCTGAACAACATCACTGAATAGTTAGATGTTCTCCTTGAAAAAAGTGACAAGGCTAATCTCTATTGGGACAATGTTTTCGACCCTCCACAACCTATCATCGAGGATGTTGATTGAGTCCTTATATACAGGCATCATACATCTATTTTTTATTATCTGATATCATTTATATTGTTATCATTATTTCTAGATTAATTTTCAAAGAGTGAGTTGACACTCGTCAAACAAATCCCTTTGGTTCCTGGGATTGGCATTTGCCAAGAAACTCACCTCATTATTATCTAATAATTTCTTATCAAAGTTGTATGTGTGCGTATAGGTTCTCGGCTCTTTAGAAAAGAAGCTTCCTATGTACATTCAGATCCACCTTCTCCTATGATCATCTACACAAGTATCGTTAAACCCTGTCATTTTTGAGTTTTAGTGGTTTGTGTCATATAGTTAAATTGAATCCTAAAATCTACTAAAATAATAGTCATTGTCATTATGCCCATTGATTCGATGATGATTACAATATGGACGACCCTGATATTTTTCAAGATGATAGGGAGGATAGCCATGAGTAGATGGTAAAGTGATCAATTGATGACTAAGGAGCTCAATAAGAATATCATTTTGCTTAGCATTGTGATTAAACACGAGAGGCTCTAATAATGGCAAGACTTGAGAATCGTTGATATGAGCACATGTAGAAGACATAGAATGAAGATGAGATGTAGAAGGAGAACAAATATGAGCCTGAGAAGTGTCCTTAATTTTTTGAATTTCAAATTTAAGAGATTTAGTTGTGGATTCCATAGCCTGAAATTTGTCTTCAAATAAAGAACGCAAAGCTTGAATTGACTCCAACATGGGCTGATTAGATGGAGGATCATGAAGACTAGGGTCATAAGATAGATGATCAAGAATAACACTCAGTTGATGTGGTGATGTACCTCTAGGGAGATACATGGTGTTTAGGGATTTTTTCAGAACAACTTGGAAATTTGGACACATTTGAATTAAATCATACAAATAAATTTGAGCAACTTTAGGAGCCATGATAGAAAAGATGATGTGCCAAAGAAGGATATGAATGACCGATCATGAGTGGGGTTTACCAAAATGATTAAGAAAATATTGAATTAATAAATGCCTAAATCTAATGCAATGTAGCAGCAAATGAATATACAAATAAATATAGGATAGACCCAAACAAATTATGCTAGAAAATAGGAAACCCTAATTGAAAAGAAGGGATAAGAAGACTTAGTTGATTCAAAACCAACTATGAATTGTGCTAAAGTGATGACCAAGTGAATAGAGAGGTAAAAGTGTCACACAGAGCCTCATAAAAATGTGCAAGTTGATGATCTACTTAGACTAGGGTTCCTGCAAAGGGGAAGAGGTGCCTATAGGCGCCCTAGACTTGCTTTGGGTGCCTGTGACTGCTAAAATCCTTAGAAAACCTCCTTTGCAGGGTCACAAGATGTTCACTATCCTTCACTCTTTATAACTAGTAGGTCACACAATGGTCATCGATGTCGATGATTACCTACGATGAAATATTGACTTACAAAACCCTCAAGAGTGCATCAAATCCCAAAAAGATAAGAATGTAAATGAGGGGTCAGACTATCCTCATCTTTCAAATAAGTGAACTTATGACTAAGTGTTGTAGTACATTTCAAACCCAATGTAGTTCTAGGTGTGTGTGTGCGTGAGGAATTTTGCCCTAGGTGGCTCTTGTGCGTATCACACTTGATAGCGAGCAAGTAGGTAGATGTAAAGAAATGTAATAGATGTGTACATGGAATAGAACAAACTTACTCTCATATGAAGTGTATGTAGAAGATGCAGTCCCTCGCCCTCGTGTGTATGCTATAATAGATGTTTGAATGCTCTTGAATAGCCTTTGGATGCAACCTTAGCTGGTGATAGCTAATGCTTAGCACTTGGTCCTTTATTATGGTCACATAACTTTATATTTAAATGATTACTTTGTTTGAATTTCATAATTAACCCTGAAAATGCCAACTACTAAAAAGATAAGATGCTCAAACGGCTAGAAAGGACATAAAATATGTGAACAAAGTGTTTCATCGTTTTCTTTAAGTTTTTTGACGAAATAGATAAGGGTGTGGGCTAAGGAGGAATACCTATAGTGATGGTTGGTTAGAGGTTGTTGCACACATTCTAACTTCTCGATCCAATGCTGACTGTGAGAGATTCCTTTTGGTTAGGAGGAACTACCTAAAATACACAACAAGACAACAAAAAGAGGATTAAATAATATATGTCAGTGGGTTGCCTAGCGTGTGCTAGATCCAGGAAGTGTGATACTTCCTCGGTGGTAGTCAACCCACTGTTTAATACAATTTAATGTAAGAAATAACGTAAGTAAATAGAATCCTACTGTAGTTGATATGATTTAGGTATCTCATCCAAATACAATAAGAAAATCTAACATAACAGGCTAGGCTATGATCAGATCTGGAAATAAGGTAAATAACTAAGGTGTTGGAACAGGTCAGGGTCATATTCTAGGTCACTTGAATCACTTAAAAAGGGTTATTGGGATCTGGTATTGGTAGGACTGCCAGATACAGAGACCGACGTCGGTCTGGTATGACCGACAATGGTTTAGAAAGGACTGACAACAGTTACTGCGGGTTGGTAATAACTCATTAGTTCATGGTTTTGGGGATTTTTCTAAGACTGGATTAGTGATGGTGAGGAGTTGGTTTAGGTCTAGGGGATGTTGGGAATATTCAGAGGTACTCAGGAGTAGATAGAGGTGATTAAAAGGGTTATGAGTGATGGGAATGGTCGGGTTCACAGGAAGACAATAGTGGTGGGGTGAAAATATAACTAATGGTTGATAAACAAAGGTGAAGAATTCTTATAAACTGAATAAAAATGAAGTGATGCAGGTTAGAGAATCACTTACTATTGTGTAGGTTCAATTACTGGGTGACAGTGACGGTCGATCGGTGAAATGGTGATCAATGTCATGGCAATGCTTCCCAGAGTGCTCCTGTGAATGCAAATACCTTCTGATCAATGGTTATGTTGGCTATGACTTCCTGGATGTGCGAAATAACTCTAGTTCTTGCTTACATGTAGATCTCCTTTTGCTCCAAAACTCTAGAATGTGTCTAACCTCTCAAACAAGGTTACCAAAATGGTTATATGGTAACCGACGATGGTTTAGGGTGACCGGCATCGGTTTCGAGTTGACCAATGTCGGTTAAGGCGAGATATCCTAGGTTGCCTAAAATAGCAAATCTTGACTAGCATTTTCCATCTTTTTTAGTTAGTGTTAGGTCTAAGTGGAATGTTTTTCTTAGATAAGCGGGAATATGGTTAAAGGAAGAATAGGCATGTTCTTTTAGGGTTATACTAAGTCTTAGTTCATTAAGGTAAGTAGGGCTAAGTCTTAGTTAGTTATGGAAACATGTTATGAATAGGTCTATGGTGAGGTGTCTAGGCAAGGTGGTGGGGTGAGGTGGAAATTGGTTTTAATTGAGGTAATTAAATAATGAATGAAGTGAGGATGAGTATTAATTTAATTGTAAATAATTAAATTAATATTAATGTGGGGTATAAGGGTCATGGTTAGTTGAATGTGTTTAAGTTGGTTATTCAAAAGGGGACGAAGGGGAATGTGACCCAATTTTGATGTCTATATTTTTCCCCTTTTTGTTGCGTAGCTTGTATTGGTAAGTGATGCTGATAAAAACATGAAGTGATTACCCCATTTGTGGGTGAAGGTGATCCCCCTCAAACCGGGCACTGATGAGGTGTAAGATGGAATTGGTGAGTGGTTTGATAAAGGTGTAGGTGGGGAAGATAGGTGGGGAAAGGTTTGATTAGTGAGGGAAAGGGTGACAGTCAACTCGGGTAATGGGTAGTAGGTCATGGTCAAAATCAGGTCACAGGTAATGGCAATCAAACGCATGCACATGTATAGATTACAACACGATACCAAGTTGAAGAGTTGCAAACTTCTACATCGTCCAAGGTCAATAGGATTATCCAAACAAGGGTGAAGTGATTCAGGTATCCAAGGTATAGGATATGGTCGAGAAACACAATGTAAGTCAGGTGTAGGAATGTTTAGGTATGCTCCGGTACACCAAAGGTTTGGTCAGGATAAACGACATGATGATAGGCAAGGTATGGTTGTTAGGCTAAAACAACATAGGTAATAACATCTCAAGGTATAGCGAGTACATAAGGTCAATGGTCACACCCAGTAGGTCAAGTGTAAGAAAATTGGTCATGGCACGAGAAGGCCAAGGTATAGGTAAAACAACAACTCCTAAGACACAACAAAGGAAATGTAGTGGTAGGTTGGGCTTGTAGGTATGGTTAAGTCAGGTCATAGGCATGATGGAGTCAGATCATAGGCATGATGGAGTCAGGTTATAGGCATGATGGATTCAGGTTATAGGCATGATGGAGTCATGTTATAATTTTGATTTAATGTCCAAGTCAATGGTAACATGGGCAATAAATGATGATGTATATGTATGTTATGGTTTAAGTTTCCAAATATTTTCTATAGTGGAAATGTGAAAATGATAAATGAACGTTGTGATGATGTGGTAAAAATGTTTATCAATTGTTGCTTGTTTGTTTTAATTTCTAATTGTTGATATAAAATGGAAACGAACTAAGGTAGGACGTGAAGGGAAAAATAGGTTAGGGTGAAGAGTGGTCGAGCTAACCTTCAAGGCCCCCATGCCCTCGAAGTTCTGCGTACGTAGCCCTGGTGAAAAAGGGCCTCAGACCGTTGTAGTTGTCCCATAAGCTAGGGAAGAATATGAGGAATGGGTTGGTAGATCTTAGGCATGATTAAATGTGGGGCATAGGCATGGTTGAGTCATTGTAAATATAGGTGTCGATGATATACTCCTATATAGGATAATCAATAAGTAATGAGGAAGGTGAATGGTAAGAGGTGGTAAAAGAGCCACTTAATTGAGAAGAAACCTAATGAGTCTACCATACCCAAGATGGGCTTATGAACGTAAGACCCTAAAGGCATTGTATAATGGACTATTCTAAAGATGAAGAAAGTCACATGATCATGAAATGTCACATTTGTGGTAAGTCCCTTGAGCAGAGAGAAAACTAGGGCACAAAAGGTAATGAGGTGAAATTGGATGGTTTAGCATAACTTAGTTTACAACTGCATGTTTACATAACAAGAAACCCAAGATACAAAAATAAGTAGTCCATGACAAAAATTTCATCATTTTCTTCATTTGTTTGATTTTAATAGACTAATTGATGCGAGAAGTCTATATGGGATGAGTATATTATCTCCTTAAGGTCTTCACAAAATTGATCAATGTGAGAAGCTTTTGATTTTTATTTTTATTTTTATTTTTTTTTTACAATGACTTTATATAGTTGTCCTTTAAGGGAGAAATCTATTTATAGCGGTGAGGTAGAAAGAAGAGATGTCCCTTGTTGAGGTATTCATCTATTGCTGGAAGTTTGACTCAAAGATTCGAATCCCATTGTGTTTTGGTTGTTTAGGTCACGGACAAGACTATAGAGGAATATTAGGTTCTTATTTAGAAGACAAAAACATAGTACACGGGGGTTAACTATGAAAGAGGTGGTTTTAATTGATGAACGACCATGGGATTCCATATTTTAAAAAGATGAAAAGTATCCATGAGAATCGTGTTGTGAGTAAAGCTATGGTACTCATATTGAAGATAAGGTTGAAAGGTGATGGATAATCACATAATTCTTTTTTAGTCGTTGATCCTCAAAAACGGGTAATGTGGTAGGTAAACAACGCTCAAGGGACAAGCGATCAATTGACAAAAATTGATATAGGACTTGATGTCAACAATACAATGGTCGAAGATGCAAGGTGTTGAGAGGCTCAAGTTTAGGTTTACCTTCGAGTGAAGACAAATGATAAGCACCTAATCCATAGGCATGGGTAACGATATAGGGTCCAAGCCAATTAGGAGTAAATTTAACCCATTTACTTTTCTCTTCTTTGGTTACATGTTGATTTTCCTTCAGGACAAGGTCACCGACCTGAAAGGTTTGTTCGTGGACACGTTTTTCATAGGCACGTTTGATACATTTTTGGTAGATTTGGAGATGGTCAAGAGCATTGAGATGTCATTCATCTAATAACTCAAGTTGTGCCAAACGATCTTGGTGAAATTCATCGTCATTGAGCATGTTTTGTAGTGAGATGCAGAGAGATTGAATCTATACTTCAAGAGGCAAGACAACCTCGGTACTGTAGACTCAAGAAAAAGGTGTGGCAGCAGTCGAAGTGCGAATACTAGTGCGATAAGCCCACAAAGTGAAAGGAATGTGTGAATGCCAATCCTTGCCAGTATCATCAACTACTTTCATAAGAATTTTGTTCAAGGTTTTATTGGTTGATTCTGCTTGGCCATTGGTTTGCGGGTAATAAGGTGACGAGAAACTGAGTTGCATGCCAAAAGTGTCGTACAACTTATGGAGGATTTTCTTTTTGAATTGATTTTCGTTATCAGTGATGAGATGGTGAGCAACACCAAAGCAACAAATGATGTGATGGTTGATGAATTCACATATTTTCTCATCTTTTGTAGAAATGAGGGGAATGGATTCTACCCATTTAGTATAATATTCTGTAGTGGTTATAATCCATTGATGGCATTGTGAAGAATGGGGATTGATCTCACTGACAAGATCCAAGCCCCGTTGAGAGAAAGGCCAAAGGTCTCATGCGACCTGTAAGGCATGACTAGGTGTGTGATGAAGATTAGCATGTTGTTGGCATTTCACACAATGTTTGACATAGTCACAACAGTCATGGTTTAGGGTTGGCCAATAATAGCCAAGGTGAAGAATGCATTTAGCAATAGTTAAATCACTGAAGTGGCCTCCACAAATTTCATCATGAACTTCCTTGATGATGTAGGGAATTTTAGAACTTGTAAGGCATCGTAAGAGAATATTGTCGAAGATGCGCTTATAAAGGAGACCACCCATGATGACATAGTGAGAGATACTTTTAAGAAAGGCACGTTGTCCATTACGAGTGAGATCAGCAGGTAGAATGGAAAGGGAAAGATAGTCTTTAAACTACTTATACCAAAGGTCACGTGGGTCAGGTGAAATGGTTTTGACGGAGTAGAACTCACGAGGTAAATAAGAGGGTGATTGTAACCTTTGTATTGTGACAAAGATTTTAGAGTCGGTACGTGAAGCGGGTATCTGAGAAGCTAAGCAAGCCATGGTATCCGTAAATTTATTGGTAGAACATGGGGTGGTTTGAAGTTCGTAACGGTCAAAGGTAGTCAAAAGTATGTCGACATGATGTTTATACTTTTGAAGTATTTCATTACAACACTTCTATATACCATTGACTTGGTTTACGACCAGCGTGGAATCACCAAAGATATTGATTGACTTAACATCTAAGGCATAAGCATCCTAGAGACCCAATACGAGTGCTTCGTATTCGGAAATATTGTTTATACAATCAAAATCCAGTTTGAAAGATAAAGGCATAGGTTCACCATCAAGAGGAATGAGGATAACACCAGCCCCACCTCCATGCTGACACTTGGAGCCATCGAAGAAGAGTGTCATTTGGTAAGTGGTTTCGTCTAAGGAGAGGGTAGTTATGGATTCATCTGGGAAATCAAAGTTAAAGGGTTGATTCCCGGAAAGAGGTGTGTATGCCAGTTGGTCAGCGATGGTTTGGCCCTTGATGGATTTTTTATGGATGAATTCAAGGTTAAGTTCTGTGAGAAGCATGAGCCAATGTGTGGCACATTGGTGTTGATATGGTTTAGCGTACATATAGTGTAGGGGGTCAGTATTGGCAACAACAAAGGTTTTGTGGTTGAGTAGGTAATGGCAGAGTTTTGTGGCGACGAAAACTAAGGCTAAATAGAGTTTTTTGGCATGGGTGTATCTAGTTTCGTAGTCTAGAAGGGTACGGCTTATGTAATAAACCATTTTCTCTCTGTGTCGTTCATCGTGATGAGCGAGCATGGCACGTAAAGAATGGTCTGTGGCAGAAATATAAAGGTAAAATGGTTGGTCATCCTTGGGAGGAATGAACACTTGTGGTTGAAGAAGGTATTGTTTTAAGGCATCAAAGGCTTTATGGCATTCATCATCCCATTTGAATGAAACGTCCTTCTTGAGAAGATGATGAAATGGTTGACAGTGGCCAGAAAGCTATGAGATAAAACGATGAATGGATTACAACTTACCTTACAAGCTTTGAAGTTAACGGAGATTAGTAGGTGGAGGCATTTCTAGGATAGCCTTTACTTTAGCAAGATTGACTTCTATGCCATGCAAAGAAATGATGAAACCAAGGAGTTTTCTTGAAAGTACTGCAAAGACGTACTTCTTTGGTTGAAGACGAACAAATACTTGATGAGGTAGTCAAAGATGACTATAAGGACGGTCACGTGTTTGGCTCAATGTTTGGATTTGGAAAGAAGATCATCTACATAATCTTCCAATATGTGATGCATGATGTCATGGAAGATGTAAGTCATGGCTCGCTGATATGTAGCACCAACATTTTTAAGGCCAAAAGGTATTATTCGATAGCAGAAGGTCCCCCAGGGAGTGATGAAGGTAGTTTTGTGTTGATCTTCAGGAGTAAGTAATATTTGATTATAACCCAAGAAACCATCCATGAGTGATAGCATTTCAGGACCAGTGGTGAGATCAACTAGTTAGTCAATGTTAGGTAGGGGAAAATCATCTTTGGGATAAGCTAGGTCGAGGTCATGCAATTCCGTATAAATGCGGAGTCCCCCTATCACCTTTGTGACAGGAACGATGTTAGAAATCCATTGGGGATAGTCAATGGGTAGGATGAAGGAAACTAAGAGAAGGTGTTGAAGTTCTTCTTTGACCAGAAGAGCAATGTGAGGATGCATTTTCCGCAACTTCTGTTTGATGGGTTTGACATTAGGAATGGTTACTATATTATGGACCATGATTTTTGGGTCAATACTGGGCATATCAGCATAGGACCAGGTAAAAGCATTGTTATGGTCGCGAAGGAAAGAGGTAAAAGCTTCCTATTCAACAACATCTAAAGACTAACCTATCTTTAGGATATGCAAGTCATCCTGAGTATTAATGTTGATTTTGATAGTCGATTTGTTCAACATGGTTTGTGTCTAAGAGGGTAATGACCGGTGAATATAAGAGTCTTCTGCACCCATATAGGTAAGGATAGACTTATCGTCCTGACATTGAATGACTTTAATAGAAGATGTATCATCATCGATCATGTCAAGATACAGGAATGGGAGAGAAGAGGGAGCCTTGTCATTGTGTTGATAGGTCAGAGGTCCCAGGGAAATTATGTTTATGAAAAAAAAAAGTTAGGAGGAATAGATTCGGGATCTGTGGACTCCTTGGGTGAAGATGGTGATGTGGGTGAATGAGGTGGAGAAGGTTTGTCTTCCTCAATGAGGTCGACGCGAGCCTTATTTGGAGGTGGTGTGGAGAAGCCAATGCCACTACGGTCATTGTGTTTACGGGTATTGCAGGAAATGATAGTATGGCAACCCTGTTCATAAAAACTGAAGCCAAATCCTTTCCATGCACAACAATGGAGGAAAGTATGGGTGAAGTAGTGATTGGAAAGGGATTATAGGTCTGATGAAAATGGTCATGTTTGGGATGGAGGTTCGGAAGGTTCAGGTGAATAAGTGGTAATATCAAGTCCCCCATATGTTAGATTTGTGCGAAGGTGGGGAGGAACATAAGAAAAAATATCACCTACATGGTAAGCATAACTAGGGTGTTGGCGCAGGTTCCCATACTATTTCAGAGTGAGGAATGTTTTGATATTATATAGGTGGTACTCCCCCAGAGCGAGGTGTTGAAAAAAACCTTCTAAGAGATTAGTAGTCGATATGTGGGTAGTGAGGATAGATGACTCGTTAGATGATTGGGAAGAAGGTGAGTCAGTTGTAGAGGCTTCAGCAGTAATATGGATAATAGGGTTAGGTGTGGGAGAGGTGGCGGCAACATTGGTGGATGGGCTTGTGGGTGAAGGCGAAGTGGGGGTAGTGGCAGATGCCTTGACTGGTACAAGCACATCGTTGGGTCGGTACATCATGTTACAAGTCTTGAATGGTGATGAGTTGGTGGGGATGGTGTAGTTATGTCCCTCATGCTCGAATTTTACACAACGGTGTAAAGTTGAAGGGACACAACCCATGATGTGAATCTAGGGTCTGCCAAGCAATAGGTTATACTGGAATTCCCCCTCTAAGACGTAGAATAGTTCCAGGACAGTGCGAGGGCCTACACGAACATGAAGGATAATAGTGCCAAGGGTGGAGGTGATGGCATTGTTGAAGGAGCATAACATAACTGGGTTATTATGCATACAATTAGAAGGAATACACATTTGATTGTATGCATGGGAGGAGATGATGTTAATGCTAGCACCACCATTAATCATGACACATTGTACGCATATGTTATTGATATAGATAGAAATGAATAGGGCGGGATCAGGGTCATCTGACTGGAGAGGTACAATCTTCTCTTCAAAGAAGCTGAGGGTGACGACTTGAGGAGTGGTCATGGGGGTAGAAGGAGGAGCTGATTTGGTTAGCGAGGCCAAATGGTGAGGGGTAATAATCGAGGCCACTGGTGTGGGGTCATTAGGCAGAACTTTAATGGATTATAAAACCTCAATAAGGACTTATCTGTGGGATTTGAAAGTCTGGACGAGATCATACAAAGACATCTTTAGAGGATACTAGTGTAATTATTTTATCGTTGCACGATGGGTGACTCCATCAGAGATAGGGTATGTAGGTCCATGGATGGTGATTTTGGGAGTAGGTGCAGATGGTATATAGGGTACAGGGTTGGTTGATGGGCTAGTTGCTTTTTCTTTTCCTTTTTCTTTTTGAGCACATGTAGCAATGTGAACCATGTTAATCTGAGGAGAGGTGGATGGAGAGGGTATGTCATGAAAGGTATCATGACATGAGGGGAAGAATCCTAGTGGTGGATAAGAGCCTTGTGAAATGAGTAAGGTGCACTGAAATTTGGGAGGTGGTTTGGCCAACTCTCTAATATGGACCATGTTGATCTTGAATTTTGGAGGTGTGAAAAATGGTTGTGGGGGTGGAGATATTAATTGCTGAATGGGTAAAGGATGATGATGTATGGTGACAAGTGAAGGTGGAGCATGGTCCTCATCAAGAATTTTATCATCGTCAAAATTTTGTTCAGGAGGAAAAATTTGAAGAAGAACGGTCTTCATAGGCTTACAATTTTCAACATCATGGCCTAGCACACGATGATAGGCACAAATCTTGGTTTCATCAAACCCTTTTGGTTTGGGTTTGAGAGGATCATAAGGTTGAAGCAGTGGTAATGTGATGACAGAAGTCTCCAAGAGATTAGTGAAAATGTTGGCGTAGGACCCCGCTAATAGATCACAATGGGAAGTGAGTGTGGGTTTCGGTATAGGTGTGGTTGATTGTGAGGGAAGAAACTTTATAGGAGGGGGAATGGGTTGGTCTATTAGTTTGGTATGTGGAGTGGTCTTAGGTATTGCTGGCATCTATTTGGGTAAAGGTGGGGTAGAAGAGCTGGCGATGGAAGGTTTGGTTGGTTTGACTACCTTATTGGAGGGTAGCAGATTCTTAGCTTTGGGTTGCACCTCCTTGGGTAAAGGTGCGACATGGGAGTACGAGATGTAGAAGAAAAAGCAGATGGTGGAAGAGGACGAGTTACCCATGGGGGAAACTGAGTTTTGGTGGAGGTGGTTAGTAGAGGTTGGGTAGGTGGCATTGGTTGAAGTTGTATAGGCAAGGTTGGGGTTATAGTAACTGGTGGAGGTATAGGTGGTAAGAAGTGCATAGGTGAGGGTGAGGGAGTTTGGTTTTTGGGTGAATGAGGTGTAACAAAGGCTCGTGATGTAGTAGTAGGTTGTTTAGCTTTTGATTGGCCTTGGGTATGAGATTGTTTGGTCAAGGTTGATGGATGAGGCCCTAGGATGGACGGAAGGGGGAAGGTGACAAAGGTGTGGTAGGTGAGACCGGTGTACGTGGCCTAGAGGGTTGGGTTTTCTTTTCAGGTAGGAGGATAATGCTACTATGGACTTTGGAAGACATGGCTAAGTCCAATCTGACAGGTGGGTGAGTAAGGCTTGATGTTGGCATAACACCCAAAGTAGTGATGGGTCTAGATACAGGTGGGGGGATAAGTGTGGGTAGGTTTTTTAGGTTTGGGAATAGTTGTAGTGATGGGTAGAAGTTTGGATGGAGGTAGGGATGATGAAGAGGAAGCCATTTCAATCGACATGGTCAGTGTAGTTTTAGTTGCCAAAAATACCTTTGGGTAGATCGTGGAAATATTTTCAGGACAACATTTGCATTTGGTCGAAATGGGGATCTGAAGACGTCCGTAGAGCATGGAATGATCAACGTAATCCAAATGATCGAGCAACCATGAAAACAGGAATACTGAAGAAGAGGATGGAATGGGTTAGGTGGAAATCCTTGTAAAATATGTCTGTGAGATAGGGAATTGGATGGCTTTGGATTCTTGCAAGTAAGAGAGCCAATATCATGTTAATAAGGTCCTGGGATAGCTAGGGGAAAACTATCCTCAACAGATATCTTAAGAATCTCCCATGGGTAGGAGATCTAATAGGTTGGGTGAGGTGAATTCTCTTGTGGATGGAGAAGGTGATAACAAGTGTCAAACGGTTCAGAAGGTTGGGAAGTAGACGATGACATGACATCGGTAGAAAGTGTGGGTTCCTTTGTGAGAGCAAGGGGAGATGAGGGGGACTCCTTATTTGGGTGGAGGAGTAGAAGAGGTATGCTCGGTAGAAAGTGTGGGTTCTCTCAGTGGGTGGAGGAGTTTGTGCCAAGATTTCCTTCAATAGATGAAGTAGGTAGGTTTTGAGGAATAGTTGGCATGATATCAAAAACTGCATGAACCTCACGGATGTTGCTGTCACTAGATGAAGGTTCGCTATTTTGATTAGATGATGGTTTATGATTAGGGAATGGATTTTTGAAGATGTGCAAATTCTGATTTCCTGGCACATTTGGGTTGTCTACGAAAAGGTCTCCATTGTCTATCATCTCTTGAACAATGTTTTTAAAAGTTATGCAGTTACCATCACTATGTCCTTTAATGCGATGATAATTACAGTAGTCGTGTTCTTTATACCATGCGGGGCATAGGATGAGCGGGATCGAAACCTGTATGAGGTTTTATGGGAGGAAGTGTAATGGCTCCATCTTTAAGAATTTTTTCCAAGACTGAAGAATAGGGCTCTCCGATCGAAGTGTACTTCCATTACTCCCAGCCGAAGCTGAAAGGACTGGACAAGAGAAAGATTAGAAGAAGGTTGGGCCTAATTAGAAGGATGAGGTGGACCCGCCTTGAGGACTACCGCATTGGCATATCCTTTGGGATTTGAATACTTATTTTGGGGTTTTAAAGATGAAGAAAAATTGTTTGATTTGAATGGGGTGTTCTTTTTTCCGTAATTGGATTTTATTTTCTTCAATGGCACGAATTTCTAGTTTTCGGGCCATGGTGAACGCTTCATTAAAGGTTCAGAAGGTTTGGACTTGCAGAGTTGGTGAGATGTGTCTGGCACAAGCTCTAGTGAACAACTCAATAAGTTCAGTCTGAGGTAGTTGGAACATCAATTGGTTAATAAGACTCCGCCAGCGGGCAATGAAATCTATGCGATAGATTCATCTTCATACTATCAGGTTGAATAGAGATCGGTCATGGTGACTTTCTTGGTAACATTGATTGAAAAATGATCTAGGAAAGCTTGGGCTACTTTATTAAAGGAATAAATAGAATGTTGAGGTAGTCCACTATACCAATCCAATGTTGGTCCTGTCAGGGACATTGGGAAAGTTTTGTAGGAGCAAAGCGTCATCGTGGGCGATTAGGTAACACCCATGTTTGAATTCCTGCAAGTGTTGTTACGGGTCTTCTTTACTATTGAAGTGATTGAATTTAGGCATTTCCCAATGCACATGGGTAAGGAAGAATGGGAATAGATGGATGGATAGGCTCATTACAGATTTCATCATATGTTAAAGAATTATGGGAGCTAGAAATAGATGCTTCTAAGGTTTGCATCTTCTCCATCATCATTTTAATGAGGTCGTTAGTAGGTTGGGATGAATGGGTGCCCTCTGTAGAAAAAGGGGGTTAATGCTGAATGTATGAAGTGGGTGGTATGCTGGTGTATGGTGGTGTTGAGTATGAGAACTGCGCAGGAGGAATAGATGTAGGTGGCACATAGCCAGCATAAGCAATAGATGAGGTTAGGGGTTGTTGGTAGTACATATGTAAGTGGGTGGGGTAGTCGTAATGACTCTAGTGGCAATTGGGGGTAAGGATTGTGGGATAGAAAGGAAAAGGTTTTGGAAAGGGATGTAAGTTGCCGACACCGAAGGTGGTTGCGATGCAATGGGTATATGTGAAGTGATAGGTGCAGATGAAGCTATACTGATAGGGGCTAGTGAGAGGGACAATTGATGTCGTGAGTGCAATCGATGACATAGATGTTACAAGTTATAATGTAGATGTGGGATTTAGCTGTAACACCACAAGTGATAAAGTAGATGACGGTAATGCACTGAACTAGTGCTAGCTGATGCAAAAGTGGGGGCTAGGGCAAGGGGATAAATATGGGCATGTTATATATTAATTATCCTAAGGAATCCCGGGTGGAAGAATGAGCAAGGTAGTACTGGAGGGCAGTGGGATTCTGGTCAAGGAGTCTCACAAACTCCTTGTCACCGGTGGCGATGGGGATAAGCTGAGTCGGATCCATAGGTGACAGAATGGATGGTGGTGATGGACTAGGTGGGAGTGGCTGATGGCTAGCATGAAACACGAGGGCATTAGTTTGGCTGCGAGTCAACACCATGTGAATCAATGTAAATTAGGTGAATTGTACTCTATAAATGACATAGGGGACAACAGAGATGGGACAAAATAGATTTCAAGAGGAAAATTGGGTAAATATTTTGATAAAAATCAAAACAGGGTGACCAATGCCAGTTGCAAGAACCGATGTTGGTTAAGGTGTGACCAATGTCGGTTACTGTGAAGAATAACAGTTTCAACAAATAAAGCAGAAACTGGTGACTATTAGACATGGAGACTGTATTGGAGGACTATGATTAGAATACAAAGAGTATGGTGACACACAGAAAATTTTAGACAGAAAAGAAGGTGAGATGAATGTTCTCTGGGTAAACTGACCAACAAAATAAGGAACCGATGCCGGTTAGGTAAACCGATTCAGATGTAAACCGATGGTCATGGGACTGATGCCAGTACTATGAAATCTGAAGAATGAAGAAAAATGAGGTGTTGTGAATTTAGATTGTATAAAGAATTACCCCAAAAGCCTGGGTATGATAAGATGAGGCCCTAACGAACTAAGAGAAAGTTATAATACTCCAACTATGATGGTAAAGTGTGAAAGGAAAAATAAAGATGAAGAAAACGTATCCTCTCACCTCAAAATGCAAGTCAAGCACAAAGCTATGAAAACACGCAGTCCTAAAAGTGAATTTTATATTTGTTGTAGCTTATGCTATTTATGACTGACACATGAATTTAGAAATAAGTTTTTGGTTGGGAAGGCATCCTACATGAAAAAGGAAATCTAAAGGGTGAGGTTTCAAGTTATGTTATGGTGGGGGCGGTCCTTCCTCTGATGGGGTACTGGACAGAGATAACCAGTTGGGGATTACCTACCAATCCTCTGATTGTGTGATCGTTGATAGGCGTTCCCAGGTAAGATGTCATTTAAGAAGGTGTGTATATTCAAATTTTTGTGCAGTTTGGCAAGAGAGAGAGAGAGAGAGAGAGAGAGAGAGAGAGAGAAACAAGTACTTTCTACGATTCAATTGTGTCAACCATCAGTTGGGCATGACTTCCAGTGTATAGGTTGCCCTCATTTTTAATGTGAGCTATAATGCACAAAATTAGAATGCAATGCAAGTGTTTTAAACCCAAATCGAAATATGATATTCGATGTAGCAAATGATGAATGGGAAGAGGGATGTTTTTTCACTAATGCAATGCAAGAAAGAAGAAGTGGTTCATTTTAAGCCCCAAATGACAAATGTCATTTAGAAAATTAGAAGAAAGGAATATTACCAGGGAGAAGATTAAATGTGTAATTTTCAAAATGAAAGAAACACACAAAAATGTTTTCCCTATATGAAGAAAATGCAATGAACCCAAGAGAGGGTCCCATCGGGTGTGCCAAAATGTTTCACCATTTTCTTTAAGTTTTTAGACGAAACAGATAAGGGTGTGGACCAAGGAGTAATACCTATGTAGTGACAGTCAGTTTGAAGGTCGTTGTGCACGTTCTGACTTCTTGATCTAAATGCTGACTGTGAGATCTTCCTTTTGGCTAGGAGGAACTACCTAAAATACACAACAAGACCACAAAAAGAGGATTAAATAATATATGTCAGTGAGCTTCCTAGTGTGAGCTAGATCCAGGAAGTGTGATACTTCCTTGGTGGCAATCAACCCATTGTTTAGTACAATTTAATGCAAGAAACAACATAAGTAAATAGAATCCTATTGTAGTTGATATGATTTAGGTATCTCATCCAAATATAATAAGTAAATCTAACATAACAGGCTAGGCTATGATCAGATCTGGAAATAAGGTAAACAACTAAGGTACTGGAATAGGTCAGGGTCAGATTCTGGGTCACTTGAATCACTTAAAAAGGGTTATTGGGATCTATTATTAGCAGGACTACCAAATACAAAGACCGACATTGGTCTGGTATGACCGACGATGGTTTAGTAAGAACTGACGATGGTTTCTGGGGCTAATAACTCAATAGTTCATGGTTTTGGGGATTTTTTTGAGACTAGATCAGCGATGGTGAGGAGTTGGTTTAGGTCTAGGGGGATGTTGGGAATATTCAGAGGTGCTCAGGGGTAGACAATGGTGATTAAAAGGGGTAGGAGCGATGGGAATGGTCAGTTTCACAAGAAGGCAATGGTGGTAGGGTGAAAATATAGTTGATGGTTGATCAAAAAAGGTGAATAACTCTTATAAACTAAATGGAAATGAAGTGGTGCAGGTTAGAGACACCCTTACCATTGTGCAGGTTCAATGGTTGGGTGGTGGTGATGGTTGATCGGTGAAATGGCAATCAACGTCATGATAGTGCTTCCCAGAATGCTCCTATGAACGTAAAAAACTTATGATCAATGGCTGTGATGGTTATGGCTACCTGGATGTGTGAAAGAACTTTGGTTCTTGCTTGCATGTAGATCTCCTTTGCTCCAAAACTTGAGAATGTGTCTAACCTCCAAACAAGGTTTCTAGAATGGTTATTTGGTAATTGACGACAGTTTAGGGTTACCGACGTCAGTTTCGGGTTGAGCGGCATCGGTTAAGGTGGGATATCCTAGGTTGCCTAAAATAGCACATCCTATGCTATCCTCTTTCCAGCTTTTGCTCATTGGTGCTGGGTCTAAATGGAACGTTGCACTTAGATATGCAAGAAATGTGGTTAGAGGAAGAATAAGCATGTGCTTTTAGGGTTGTACTAAGTCCTAGTTCATTAAGGTAAGTAGGGCTAAGTCTTAGTTAGTTATGGAAGCATGTTATGAATAGGTCTAGGTGAGGTGTTTAGGTGAGGTGTAAGTTAATTTAATTAAAGTAATTAAATTAATAAATGGTGAGGTGGAAATTGGTTTTAATTGAGGTAATTAAATAATGAATGAAGTGAGGATGAGTATTAATTTAATTATAAATAATTAAATTAATATTAATGTGGGGTATAAGGGTCATGGTTAAGGTGAATGTGTTTAAGTTAGCGACGCTGACAAAAATAGGAAGTGATTACCTCGTGTGTGGGTGAAGGTAATCCCCCTCAAACCAGGCACTGATGAAGTGTAAGACGGAACCGCTGAGTGGTTTGATAAAGGTGTAGGTGGGGAAAGGTTTGAGTAGTGAGGGAAAGGGTGACAGTTAACTTGGGTAATGGGTAGTAGGTCATGGTCAAAATCAGGTCATAGGTAATGGTAATCAAATGCACACACACGTATAGATTGCAACACGGTACTAGGTTGAAGAGCTTGCAAACTTCTACATCGTCCAAGGTCGACAGGTTTATCCAAACAAGGGTGAAGTGATTCAGGTATCCAAGGTATAGGATATGGTCGAGAAACACAATGTAGGTCGGGTGTAGGAACATTTAGGTATGCTCCGGTACACCAAAGGTTTAGTCGGGATAAACGACAAGACGATAGGCAAGGTATGGTTGTTAGGCTAAAACAACATAGGTAACAACATTGCAAGATATAACAAGTACAAGTACATAAGGTCAATGGTCACACCAAGTAGGTCAAGTCCAGGAAAACATGTCATGACACGGGAAGGCAAAGGTATTAGTAAAATAACAACTCCTAAGATGCAACAAAGGAAATGTAGGGCTAGTTTGGGCTTGTAGGTATGGTTGAGTTAGGTCATCGACATGACGGAGTCAGGTCATAACCATGATGGAGTTAGGTTATAGGCATGATGGAGTCAGGTCATAGGTATGATGGAGTCAGGCTATAGGCATGATGGAGTCAGGTCATAGGTATGATGGAGTCAGGCTATAGGCATGATGGAGTTGGGTCATAGGCATGATGGATTCAGGTTATAGGCATGATGGAGTCAGTTATAATTTTGATTTAATGTCCGAGTGTGAGTGTCATCTACGCTAGCCTTGTATGAGTTCCCCTATGTCTCTTGACATAAATATAATGTGTTAACTATAGATTAGAGAATGTACTCTAATAGTAGTAGTGTGATGTAGTTTTCTTTGGTTGTTAGACTAAACCCTTTTTCCCTTAAGGATATTTGATAATGCTTGGAGTGACTTTTCTCTTGCTAAGACATGGCTTTAGGACCTTTACATGTTTGTGAATTGAAGAAGCTAGACTCTTTGACTTGGTTGAGTTCTTAATACCTATAGTAGTGGTTTCTCTAAGTGATGCATGACTACTTTTGGAAGATTTAGGAGAGCCTTGAGAGATTCTGGATTGAAATTTACAATAGGAGCTTATGAAAGTGTTAGGTGAAAAATAAGTGATATTCACTTGCTTATATAACATTATGTAGGTGAAATATTATGATAAGGTTGACCCTAGGAAGATGGGGTGATATATTTAAGATATTCAAATTGAAAATGGTCTGAATATAAAAGGGGGAAGACCGTACAGGTCATTCAGGACAATAGTCAACTTTTCCCAAACTGTATGACTTTTCCTTAGGCTGCTAGTGATGTAAAATAAAGAGTTCTAGAATGATGTATAGAGATAATTTACTGTTATATTGTTAATTAATAATTCCCAAATAAACAACATATTAGAGTATGGAGATGAGAAAGTCAAGTAAGAGATAGGGAGATGTGTTGATTGGGCTTAGAATGTGATTGTTTATCTTAGCAAGGGTCCATTTCCAAACTTTTTATTATCATAGGATAAGTTACCAAATTTGAGTGACTACAATGGAATCAAACACCATCTCACAATTCCTCACACATCTCAACAAAACAAAGTAGTTGAGAGGATGAATAAAATTGTGATGAATAGGGTTTGTGCAATGTTAAACTTTAATGGGGTAAGTCTACACTTTTCGGAAGAAGCAACACAAACAACAATGTACCTCTAAAATAAATCACCATCAAGAACCCTTTAATTGAAGACCATATGAAATGTGGTGTGGTCATCTTCCTTCAATGCATTATCTTTAGGTTTTTGTAACCAAGTGTTATGTATTGATCCCAAGGGAGAAAAAAATAAGTTATACCATAAGATTCATAAATGCATTCATCTGGGATACTCTGAATCTTCTAAGGCATAGTGGCTCTATGATGAAAAAAGAAAGAAATTCCTTGTTTCAAGGGATGTTGTCTTTTTTGAAACTACAAAGGATGAGTCTAGTATCAATTTTCAATTTAGTCAAATGGAGAAGTGTGCCAAATTTTATGCCTACAAGGAAATTAATTTGAAAATTACAATAAGTGGGGCATGACATATAGTTTGGAGTCATTTGATTCAGTGTTATCTCTTATAACAAAGATTGAAATTCCTCCTTAAGAAGAAAATAAAACTTCATTAGAAAAGAGACAAACGACATAAGAACAAATAATAGAAAGTGAATGAGATTTAGTTCATGATATCGAGGCACCAAAACCATAAAAAATGCTTAAATGGGAAACATATAGATTGTAAGATGTCCATCATGAAGAAGTTGGTAAAACTAGTAGATGGAGTGCACATGCACCCGCACAACCAACATAAAATATCCTATAAGAAATTCAAAATAAAATTGAAAAGCCTACCTTGAATGATTCTCCAAAAGAAGAACTCAATGTTGCATTTGATTTAGATCCAACCTCTTTCAAACAAACTAAAGGGGATGAAACGTAGAGAAAAGCCATGAGAGATGAGTATAAAGCATTAGTGAAAATGGGACTTGGAAGGTAGTTGATCCTCCACTCAGTTTTAAAATAATTGGATGCAAGTGGATCTTTCGCAAAAAATATGAGGTTGATGTATCACTTGAAAACATAAAACAAGGCTTGTCATGAAGGGTTATGCTCAAAAGGAAGGAACAAACAACAATGAAACATTTTCACTAGCAACAAAGTAGACTACAATTCAAACTTTGTTGGCTTTGGTAGCACAAAATGGGTGGAAATTTCATAAAATGGAAGTGAAAATTACTTTTCTAAATGACGATTTCCAAGAAAGAATGTACACGACTTAAGTTGAAGGTTTGACAGTTGACAACCAAGAGCACACAATTTGCAAACTAGAAAAATCATTGTATATGTTGAAACAAGCCCCATGTGTGTGGCATGAAAAAACTTGCTAAGCACCTCTTCAACATGAATTTAAAGCAATTTGAGTTTGAAGATGTGACTCTTTTTGTCAAAACATTTGACAAATTAGTTATGTTTCTGATGGTGTATGTGGATGATCTACTCATAAAAAGGAACAATGAGAAATTTACTACAAAAATCATATTAGAGTTGATAAAATGGTTAACATTGATTGATTTGGGTTATCTTCATTACTATTTGGGTATTAAAGTGATTCAAAAATCAAAGTACATCTTCATTACTCAACAAAAGTACATTAGTGACATTCTAAGAAAAAATGGAATGGAAGACTGCAAGCCTCTTAGTATGTCCATGGGACAAAATATAAAACAACCATAGAAGATACCACAATTTTTGTAGATGCTACTAAATACAAATAAATCATTGAAAGTTTGATCTATGTGACAACAAATAGACAAGATATTTCTTTTGTTGTTGTCATTCTTTCTCAATGCATGCAACAACCTAGAAAAAGTCATCGGGTAAAAACAAAGAGAGTCCTCTGATATCTCAATGAAACACAATATTTTGGGCTAAAATACTACATGGTAACAAACTTCAAATTGGTTGGATATTCAGATTCTGACTATGTTGGTGATTTTGAAGATGGGAATTCCAATTCAAGTTTTCTAATGAATCTAGGAATAACAATGATCAGTTATAAGTCCAAGAAGCAATCAGTGCCAATGACTTTTCAGTAGAAGTAGAATATATGATAGCTTTAGAGGAAACCAAAGAGATTTTGTGGCTTAGAAGGGTTCTTTCAAACTTGTAGGTACAAGTTTCGTTAAAAATAATGATGGTTGATCTAACATATCTACAATTTCCATGGTAAAGAATCCAACCTTTCATGACCGAACCAAACATATCAATACTAAATTTTATCTAATTTGGCAGTATGTGAAATATTGCAATGTAAAGTTACAAGATTTCCCTACATCTGAACGACCAACAAACATCTTGAAAAAATCTCTTAGACGAGAAAAAATTGAAAAGTTTAGAGACATGCTTGATCTCACCATAACCCATGCACATTAGGGGGATGTATAGTATTGTAAATGATATTAGATAATCCTAGGTGTTTATTATGAAAGTTTTTGTCTTGTAGTTGGAACTCGTTGAATTCCCAGATAATTGAAGACTTGTCTTGGAATGTGAAGTGAATACCCATTATTGGCTTATTTATCTGTAATCTTCTTAATTCATTTCAACTAACGAGACTACTAAATTTTGGTTTAGTTTGCACAAGCTATTTTCATTCTATTTTGTGCAGTCAATTTATCCTACTAAATTTTGGTTTAGTTTGCACAAGCTATTTTCATTCTATTTTGTGCAGTCAATTTATCCTAGCTTGACAAATAAAATACAACCTTCCTCCACATCTCAAACTCTCAACATACTCTAACAAAAACACAATTTCACGGAATACTCTCAGAATTGGAAACAAAATTTGTGTTTCATTGAATTCATCATAGTTTTATAAAGATTTCACAAATAAAGATTTTACTTGTCTTGTTCATTGAAACAAATACATGAAGATGAGAACAATAGTACAATACAATCCCTAATGGAATTGATACACCCATAGTCTAGGTCTTGGATACACCCACCTTCTAACAAGCTCCCTAACTAGTTTTTTGCAATCTCTAACTTGTTTTCTTGCTCTCTTTTGCTTACAAAACTAACCCCCACTCAAGAATTCAAATCTCTTTAATAACCCTTGACATCTCAAAGTGTCTCTTCAAACTCTCAAGCACCTTCAAAATTCTCAACAATTGATAATATCGAGTTACAAACATTTACTTACTTTTTGAGGAGAATCCAAACATGCAACCACATTTTTCTTTTGATGTATGTAACATGATGTTTTTGCCCCTATAACAAAATCTATCACCTTTAGTTCTTCAATGCTCTTTGAATACTATTGATAGTCTAGTAAATCAACCCCTCATTTGGAATCATGGTGATGCCTAAAACTGATCCTCTGATGTCCGTTATGTTGTTGAAGTGTTGGAGTGATGATGCTTTCCATGAATCAACTTCTACCATGCCAAAATGGCAAATCAACTAAATATTCTACACAAACACACCTCTACATGTTTTTGGTCAATCTCAGATTGCCGGTACCTTTTGGATGCTTCAATAGAAAAACTTATTAGAATACTATCCAAAATATGGAACACACGTCAATAAGAGCCTAGTTTGAACCAATAATTGATAAACACACCACAATAATGCATAATTATAAAAAAACTAGTCCCATGCCAAAATAAGGTGTTTACTATTTTAGGATTTCATTGGTGTAATTCATCATTTATTCACATCATCTTCATAAAGAGACATGCCGCCATATTCCTTATGGGTATCATATATGTCAGATTTTTCCTATGGAGCACACAACCAATAATCATTTTGTATTTACATGTTCTCCTTACTATATGAGAATAAGAGGAGATTGTTTTGGTTCTTTAGATATACATGATTCTCTCTAAGTTTTTATGACTTAGATGTTTGGCTCATCACTTTTTGAGATGTTTGAGCTTTGCAATGTCTAGTGAGAGATTTTGCTTCCATACTACCATACACCATGGGTTGCTCTTTTCATTCACCATGTTATTAATTTACTTATGGACTTTTTTTGACAGGGAAGCCCTTCACATCTAAATTGAAGCCTTCATTGGCTAAACAACTACGATTAGGGGGAACCCACTCCATGGAAGTCACCCAGGGAACGATCTTGGTATATAGAGACACACCACAATATTCATTAGGGGCATTGTATATCTTAGATTTGTTCCATGGAGCACGAAACCAATAATCATTTTGCATTTACATGTTCTCCTTGTTATATGAGATTAAGAGGATATTATCTTGGTTCCTTAGATATACATGATTCTTTTTAAGTTTTTATGGCTTAGATGCTCAACTCTTTTCCTCGAGAGATGTTTAAGCTTTGCAATGCCTAGTCAGAAATTTTACTTCCATAGTTGTATACACCTTGGGTTGCTTCTTTCATTTATTGTGTTATTAATTTATTCATGATTTTTTTTTGATAGGGAAGCCCTTTACATATAAATCAAAGATTTCCTTGGCTAAACAACCACGATTAGGGGTACCCACTCCACGAAAGTCACCCACGAAACAATTCTAGCCCTATATGTTTGATTCTTTGGGCGAGTGATCTAGAAGAATTTGTGCGCTGATGAATGGTTTTAACAAGTCATCAATCTCACAAATCGGGCTACAACCCTTCCATACACTTGTGAACATTAATATCATCATTACTCTAAGGTTACTCGAAAAAAAAAATCTGTAATCACGCCGATAGGCAATCCATTGATGAAGCGTCCCTTTCCCTATGAGTGTCTCCATTACACCATTAGGGTGAGTGCTAATCTATTTTGAATGGGGCATGAGGGTGGAGTCTTATATGCCATGGGCCGGGTGGGAAATGAGAGCCCCTTTTCGGCAGAGGATATATAGAGGGTGATACGCGAGAGCCAATAGAAAGTCAAAGGAATCGCCACATAGAAAGTGCACTTGTTGTTCCCTGCCACAGTCATATCCGCCACTCCACCATAACAATAACAAATTTTCTGCAACCAAGGGAAAACAGAACTGCCGAGGGCTTTCTTTTTCTTTTTGGTTGTTTCTACTTTCTTTTCCGGTGGTGTGGTGGAGTGTTAAGGGACGACGACAGAAACGTTTTTTTTTTTCTTGTTTCAATTTGGTTTGAATGGAGCCTGGGGTTTTGGACGATATTATAAACAGGTTGCTAGAGGTTCGAGGTTCGAAACCTGGGAAGCAAGTGGAATTATCAGAAGCAGAGGTCCGACAGCTATGCGTTGCCTCCAAGGACGTTTTTATGGGGCAACCTATCTTATTGGACCTGGAGGCGCCCATTAAGATCTGCGGTACCCTTTTTTTCTTTTTAACGCCTTTTCCGTTTCTTTGACTGGAGAGTTTTTTGCATTATTTGGTAAAATTTTCAGTGGTATTCATTAAAAATCATTTGATTAAATTTGTAGCTGTATTTTTCCCGTCAAATTATCTCGGAACTTGTCTGATGAGGTACGCCTCATCCCACTAGACACACGATCATGTCTAACGGGATTTGAACTTAGGGCTCTGTCACAAACCTCCGATACTTTTTCCATCTACGTTGAAGTATTCCACAATTATGCCCAAATATTCCACAATTGAATGTCCTTTCAGTAAAAGTTTCCTCCCATTTAAAAGTCGGGAAATTTCTCTTGCTTGGTTATTGTCAGACTTGCACCCAGCATTGTATTTTACTTAATTTCAACACTATATCATGTTTACCTGAGATTCAAATGTAAGGCCCTGCAATGAAAGCCAAGAAGCTCGTCCTATTTAACAATTATTTATAGCCCATGGGTTATTAAATATGCACTATAAGATATTTTTGAAATTTTGGTGTAATTTTTAGAATTTTTAGTACACTCCCTGTTGTAAAAACAAATTTGGAAAATCTAGAGGTTGCAACCCTATTAATGGGAATTTGGGTATAATGCAGACATACGTTTGTGAATTTCGATTTTAAGTGCATTTTAGAGAATTGTGTTGTAAATTCCCAATGGAGAGTTCAAAACACCTAATAAAAAGAAAGCGGAAATAAACATTCCCTTAACTATATGTTTTGAAGTCGAAGATTCCTATAGATTTAGAATACCAGATATAGAGGTATTTAAAAGTACACAGATATTTAAGATGGGAAGCAACATTATGCAATATCGATACCATTGGGCTGCATGACTAGTTGACATGGGATGTACCCAAGCGAAATATCTTTTTTCAAACCCTGGCAGACTTAGAACCACTTGGTGTTATAAAGGGGAGGAGCTTGACTTCCGAAAATTCGGTCAAATGTCAATAGGGGTCGCATTGGGTCTTCATTTACACATTCAATAGGATCACCAAGGAGAATTTTTGAAAAACATATCTGTGAGCTATTTATTACCATGTGGTTATTTATGATTCAAGTTATGAAAGAGCAGAATCTTCAATCTAAAGGTCCCACGGAGGGGTGCCCTTCTTTAGTTTTCTCTGCGGATATTGCTAAGAAAAATTTGGAGCTATTTATCTGCTAGTATGGCATAAAGTTTCCAGCTCCACCACATTATTTTAGGAGTGTGCATTCAAAACTACCTTGCAGTAATTTAAAGAAAAAATGCATATGACCAATGCTTTAATTCAGAAAAAGACTGTCAAAATTTTTCTAACTAGGAGTAGTAAACTTCCAAACCCTCTTTTCAGCGGCTACTCAAATTCTCTCTTGTAAAAAATAGCCGTCCAGGTATCCATCAGGTTTCATGGACCAAATGAGCAATGAAAATTGGAGCATAGCTCCCTCCATGAAATAGAATAGCACATTTACGGAGGACATTGAAAATGCTGGCATAGAACCTTAAACTTTATTTTTTTGCTGGCAGTAAATGCCAAGTCAGCTGGGAGATAGAGCATGAGCTCCATTTCAGAACTCTAGGAAATTCACGAAAATTAGAAATATGAAGTTAATGTTATAAATATCATTTGATGATTGCATCCTCCTTTGTTGGGCCATTTTGAATCTCTTGTAGTCTATAGTGTCTCATACCATAGTTTTAAAATTCAGACTCGGCAAAAACTCAGTAGCCCAAAAATTTTACTTGGACTCAGGACTTGGCAAATTAATAAAAATATAAATTCATGAAATAAACTTAAATAACATGCACAATATTCTTAAGAAGCACAAGAAATGAATTTAGAGAAGAAGGAAAACTATTAAAAAAACTATCTGCTGGTTGGTGAGTTTTTGACACAGACCTGTGAGTACTTGTGAGGTTATCTGTGCAATGCTTGGTGAGTACATGCCGGCTCAAATTGGATTTCGAGTTCTATGCGCTTTTTAAAATTATGCTATCCTCACATTGTTGGAATATGAAGTTGATTGCTTCTTTATGGAGTGGAGGTGGTTGCGACACTGCCGGTGTTCTTGTCAGACATTGCTTGCCCGTTTTTGTGTGCAAGGGGAAATGTGGAAAGGAAATTCTTAGAAGTAGCTAAAAATGCCTAGAAAAGGAAAACAGTACTGGAACAAGGACGGGGACGTGAGCTGTGTAACATAGATATTTCTTAGTATGGATTCCATGTTTGCAGTTAAATTTGGGTGATTTTGTTGTATGATGGAAAACTTACCAGCTTTCTAATAGGTGGGATTGCACATTTTAAATTGCAAAAATTGGACAAACTACCATGTGGGAGTCTCAAAAAGCAACTGTAGACACATAAAGATATTTAGGAAATTATTGAAATTCTTAATGAACCTAAAGAAAAGGAGAAGAATAGGATAGCAACATTTTTATATAGATGGCTTAATTATTCCCCATATTGACATTGAGCATAATGCTTACAAGGTTTGAATATTTTTAAGAATATATACAATCAGTCTAGAAAATTCAAGATTATGGGTCTCAAAATCAAGTTGTGTAATATAAACATAGAAGAAGATCAGAGTGCACTAGAACATAAAACCAAAACAATGGGTATCAAAAATTAGCTCAAGGATATAAAGGATGAAGAGTTTGTTCAAATGAGATGGGTCATAATGTCATATAGTCTACTTGATTTTTGAAGACTGATCCCGAGAAATGAAAGTTATATTCCACATGAAAGTGCCTCAATATGTGGGTGTAATAAATGTGGAGTACTGCAAAGTACAAATAATTTATTAAGAATTTTGCACAAGTGTTCCACATTTTTACTATCTTGCCTAGGAAGGCAAAGTCTTTCATTTGGATGGATGAGTAGCATAATGCCCTTGAAGACCTTAACATGTGATTGATTGGTGCACCTTTTGTTTCCTATGTAGAGCATCAAGTGTTACTTTATTTGGCGAACAAGCTTGTGATCTATGGATGAGTGAGTTGATGGATACTATTGTTGCAAGAGTTTCCTTTCATGATTGTAATAAGACTTAGGAAACATCTTGTTATTTGCTGGCAATATGTTTTGTCGGGTGCAAAATATAGAGTTTTGTCAATAGTGTTTTGAGATAGATTATCTCCTCTATTATAATGCGGAGGCGCCCTTTATTGATAACTAAATTGCATGAAAGGAAATATGTACAATAACTACACTAATCTATCTCTGGGGGGTTTGGGATCCCAAAAGATTATTACTCTCAACGAAAGGAAATGTAGATACGAGGGAATGAAGGAAGGAATTAGAATCAGGATATGGAAAGGAAATGAGAAGGGTAACTTGTGCTTTCCAATATGTAAATGCAGATCCTATTTCAATCACACAAGCTTTGGATAAGCTTTGTATTCAACAACTTCAAGCAAGGGAATAAAGAGAAACATATTCAAACTTTGTGCTGTTGGTTGATCTTCTGATTTAGTATTAAAAAATTGTTGGCAATGCATTTTGTTGGTTGCAAAATATAGTTATGGGACAGTCTCTCCTCTATTATAATGGGTAGGCACCATTTATTGGTAACTAAATTGCATGAAAGGGAATATGTGCAATATGTACACTAATCAATCTGTGGGGGGTTTGAGATCTCATCCCAAAAATAGTATTACTCTCTAGATAGGAATGTAGATAAGAGGGAATGGAGGAAGGAATTAGAATAGGAATATAGAAAGGAAAGAAGGAGGGTAACTTGTGCTTTCCGATAGGTAAATGCAGATCCTATTTTAATCACACAAGTATCTAGTTAACAACAATGACAATTTATTGATATAATTAATGGAATACAATAGCCAATTAAGCATTTGACATAAGAAGAAATTCTAAATCAGAAGATCAACCAACAGCACAAAGTTTCAATGTCTCTCTTTCTTCTCTTGCTTGAAGTTGTTGAATACAAAGCTTCTCCAATTTCTATTTTGCAGAATTTCTATCAGCCAAGAAGTCTCTTGACAATGATTTGCTACCACATATTTATAAGATATACATCCCTCAAATTAAGGCTAAATGCAGCCTTGACAAAGTCAAAGTATCAACTAGTAGGGACCTGCAAGTCGATTTGCATTTGACTTGTAGATTGACAAAATCAATTTATATTTGTCTTGGAAATTGACAAAGTCATTTACACTTGCTCAAAATTGTAAATTGACAAAGTCAATTTACGCTTGTAAATTTACAAAATGCATTTGCATCATTGTGGAATTACATGCCACTGAAAATGCAAATTTATCCTATCTAAAACTTTTGCAAGTCAAGGATCAAAGACATATAAGAAAAGAAATTTAGATAGTGAGGACCCTTATGCTTCAATAAAAAAAGACATATCTTTGTTTAGTGCAAACAGAGAAATTATTATGATGGGAGATTTTTATGCAAGAACGGCAAATAATCAATCTCTTCAGTTGGACAACACCAAAGGTGACGATGGAAATCCACTTTGGCTTGATGAGGCAGATGACAAGTTTTGGGAAAGAATATCCCAAGATGGGAATGGAGGGGTGACGCTCTTCGGGGTTGAGCTCCTAGGTCTATGTAGCCTACACGACATGGTCATTTGTAATGGCATGAAGACTTGGCCT
Source organism: Taxus chinensis (assembly GCA_019776745.2). Classification (NCBI taxonomy): domain Eukaryota; kingdom Viridiplantae; phylum Streptophyta; class Pinopsida; order Cupressales; family Taxaceae; genus Taxus; species Taxus chinensis. The sequence goes on along the minus strand of CM034147.1, from coordinate 342,536,441 downwards.
AGATCCGGAAATATCACTTGCAAAACGTACAATGGTCAAAGTGTTGTGGACTATGTTATCTGCACTTAGAGTTCTATTTGTAGACTGCTCGAGTTCGAAATAGGAGATTCTCCTATTGAGCTCAAATCTGATCATAAACCTCTCTTAATCAAACTTGCCACCAGTACAAATCAGCAACAAGGAAACCAAGGCCATCACTTGCCAGAGACATCCAAAACAAGGCAAAATCATTTTGAATAAAGAAAATCAGGAAATCTTTTTGGCTGCCCTTGAGCAACAATTTCAATCGGCAAAAATTGATTTAGAGTGCAATACGATCAAGGGGGCAAGGGGGTGTGTTGGCAGTAAATTAATGATACCTTTAATTCACAAGGCTTTAGGTGCTTGCAAAAGATCTAAGCCCAGAAAGGGAGCTGCAAATACTTTTCCCACTAATCCATGGTATGATGAGGATTGTAAGGCTGCCAAGAGAGCTATGAGGGAAAGTGGAGTGAATAAAATAAATAAAAAGAATTATAAGAGATTGGTTCAATACAAAATAGAAACCTATGTGAATAGAAGGAGGTCGGAATTAATTGCTCTCGGAAAATACAATCCCAAAGGATTTTGGAGGGAGTTGTAACAAAAAAACACACACATAGAAAACAATATCACAGAAGCACATTGGTTAGAATATGCGAAGCTTTTATACGAGCGGTCTCTTCAACAGGATAGCCCTCCCATCCTCCAGACTTCAGTCGAGCTATTCTCTGAAGACGACATCAAATACGGCATTCAAAATCTAGCAAATGGAAAAGCTCAAGATGTTGATGGGCTACAAGCTGAATTTTTAAAGTGGGGGGTCGATGTACTTGCTCCACATATCAGAACAATCTTCAATAATGTAAATCAAGTAGGGTTCCCAATAGAATGGACGACCAGTGTGGTTATTCCTCTATTTAAAAGTGGGGATGTCAATAACCCTTCTAACTACCGCACCATTATGATCAATCTTTTGTTTGGTAAGTTGTTTGGGGCATGATAGAGCCCTGAATCAGCAGTTGGGCAGAAAGGGAGGGTAAAAGAGCAAAAGGTCAGGCATGCTTCCGACCTAAACATTCAACCATTGATCATTGCATAACTCTTAGGCATTTGATTGAAAAGGTTTGGGATTCACAAGGTGAGGAAGCTTTTTGCTGTTTTGTTGACTTTAAAAAAGCGTTTGACACGGTCCCTCGTGACAAACTTTGGAACAGGATGGAAGAACTTGGGATTCCAGACGAGTTTAGAGCTGCAGTGCATAGGCTTTATGAGCAGGTCAGAGCTAAAATTAGAACTAGAGAAGGCATGTCGGAATGTTTTGGTAGTGACATTGGTGTCAAACAAGGCTGCCCTCTTTCTTCCACTTTGTTTGGTTTATACATTGACAAGCTCGAAGAATGGTTACACAATATCGAGGGAGGGGGTGTTTAGTTGGCGGAATATGTGGTGAAGTTGCTCTTATATGCTGATGACCTTATCTTAATATCAACAACAACTCAAGGTTTGAGAGAGCATCTAAAAGCTTTAGAACTCTTTTGCTAGGAAGTTGGGATGCAAGTGAACATCGACAAAACAAAAATCATGATTTTTTCTCTAAAAAGGAAAGGGACGCACACTAACTTTCTTTTTGAAGGGAGGCCATTGGAAATTGTTACAGAATATAAATATCTGGGGATTGATTTTCACCACAAAATGAGCTGGGAAACATGCAGAGCAAAAAGAATTCAAGGAGGTTGGAAAGTATCATACTTGCTCCAAAATAGATGTAGGAAAGCTGAGCTTTGGGATTGGAATACTAAGAAAACCCTCTTTGGTCTGTTGGTCACTCTGGTGGCCCTTTATGGGTGTGAAGTCTGGGGAAGTAATATGTCAAAGCATGGATGGAGACAGGTAGAAAGAATCCAAAAACATTTAATCACAAGCACTCTCAAAGTTAAATCAACGGTTCCTTATGAGATTTTACTGGCTGAAGCGGGTATCTTACCAATGGAAGCTTCGGCAATCACTCGGCTAATAAGCTATTTGAAAAAAGTGGAAAGCATGGACAATCATCGTTGGCCCAAAATGGTTATAGAGGATAACCTAGAGCGCAGAAAGAAAACTTGGATGAAGCAGAACACCAAATGGATGGAGAAGTGGGGCATCCACTTCCAGGAGTGCCCTAACAACAATAGGGAAATAAAAAATTATGTGGCGGAGAAGTTTAGGAAAATCATGTGGACAGAAAATATTGGTCGTAAGAAAGCGCACTATATGAAATATTTCAACCCCACTTGGGCTCATGATAACAAAGCTTACTTAAGGGCGGATATCAAAGGTAAGGCTAGGATTATTTTGGCTTAGTTGAGGACCGGGTCACATCATCTTCGCTGTGAAACGGGCAGATGGACTATTCCCAAAGAAGAGTGGGAAAGGAGAACTTGTCTTTTCTGCAGTATAGGGGTTGTTGAAACAAAATGGCACTTCATCATGGAATGCTCAGCGTATGATGACATCCGCTTCCAGTACGAAAATGACTTACAAGTGGACAACCTAGATGAGTTATTTGAGGAAGCAAAGCTTCAAAGGATTGTTGGTTTTGTGCTCAAGATTCACAATAGGCGAGAGGATTTGGAAAAGAACTTGGTTTCAGCTTAATGTTTCTGCTTTTTTTTGGTCCCTTTGACTCTTTAGTCACGTGGACGTCATTAAAATCTTTCATTTCATTTCATTTCCTTTTGCAATTCGCCCTTAGCATCATCCTGCAATTTGCCTTTTCTTTGGAAAGTTGAATTCTCTCGCAGTATTTGTTGAATCCCTTGAAAATCTTTTGAATTAACTTTTCATCTGGTTCTTGAGAGTGTTTATTGTAGACTTCACATTCCATGCCTACATCTAATAACTTGGAGGGCAGCCGTTGAAGTGTCTTCATCTCCTTTTTGAATTTATCAAAAATATTTTGGTATTTAATAAATTTATCAATCGTTTGAGCCCAAAGGTGACTCCTAGAGCAGATTCACCTTGTACCAACTATTTGATGTAATATCCCCTTCCCAATCGAAGACCCTTAGCCTATTTTGTTTAGTTGACGGCTAAGGGAATAAAATAAGGGTGATTTAAGTTTTAATATTTCATTATAAAGTGCAAAATAAAATAAAATAAAATATCATATGCACTTTAATAAAATATTATTAACTTGAAAATAGAAAAATGAACCAAATGAGAAAGCACTTTGCTAAAATTGTTGTTTCTAGAAAAGTGCGACTTGCACTAGGAGGCAAAATAAATGGAAAGAGAGGCAAAAAGCATTTGGGCCAAAAGTTATCTTCCCAAGGAAAATGCGACTTGGCCTTAAGAAGGATGGAGGGTGGAAAATACATAGAAAAAATCATTGTATGCTGATTTTGGGTGTGTTTGCACATAAAACCCTAGTTGATTTGGCTGAAATCAATCCCGTTTGCCCTAGCTTTCAAAGTTTATACTTTGCCATTGTATTTTGCTATTGTGTTGAGTGGGAAAAATTTATATTTGCTCCAAGGATCCATTTGGGGATCTTTCATTTGAACTGATCAAAAATTGCTTTTGCAGGACGCACATCCATCCCTTTATCATAGAACTTAAAAGAAAGTTTCTCAATCACTTCAAGAGATTATCATTTGTTGCTTCAACCCCTTCTATCCTTGCTTCTCTGAGCTTGACAAGGCATTCATCTAAAACATGTATTTTGAAATGTCAGCATCATGAAGCTCAAACTGTTTTCCTCGTTCAGAAACTTCCAAAACACCTTCGAAAAGGAGATCTGAATCCAATTGCTGCAAGGCTTCCATTTTTGGCAATTATTATTTCCATAAATTAGATTCTGCCTCGAATTGACCTTTTGTAGTCTTTATTGCATCAAGTTCATTTGCAATTTGTTAGCATGACAGCCTCAATAGTCTCTTTTCCCTATTAAATCAATCTCTTGGTCCATTCTTTGGTGGGATGGCCCATATTTCCTATCTCCTCGACTGCCGAGAGAGTTTGTGAATTTGGAAGCTCTAGAGAGGAAAAGGATGAAGAAATAGGGCTTAGTGATTCTCTGGATAAAAGTGGAAAGCTGATCCACCTTATCTTTGAGTTGGTCCTTCGTGGCCTTTTCTTTGTCCATTTTTTTGAACAATGTGCCAAGAGCCACCTATATTTCTTGCTTTGCCCTCTCTCTTGTGGCTTTCCCCAAATGAACTTTGGAGACTTGATAGTCTTGAGCTGAGATTTGTGTTGGGCAGGGGCACAACAATGTCGGCAAACCTTTTTCCCATCGCATCAGTGACAATCCTTGAAACCTTTCTTGGTTTCTTTGCTAATTGGGAAGAAGGCTGCCTCAGATCCAAGGTGCTGAAGTCAATCAATTCAGGCTGCGCCATAGCTTTTCTTTTCTTGGGCATCACCTGACTTAGTCATTTAGGCCCCTATGGATTCGTATGTGCCAACACTGCTGTGGGCCTGATTGTGTTGTTGAATCCATAACCATGGTTTGTGTGACTAGGAGAGGTGAAGAGGTCATGGTGACTTGAGGGATTGTGGTTGAAATGGATGCAATGGGTGAAGCACTTGAAACGTGAATGAGGTTTGATGAAGGTGGAGGAGGTTTTGTGGAAGTTTGAGGAGAGGATGTCTTGGGAGGAGATATGGGTTGAGAGGATGGAGAAGTGGATAATGGTTTTGGTGAAGGTTGATTTCTAGGGGAGAAGACAATGAAGCGGTTTTTGGGATTGTGGTAGAAACTAGAGGAGTGGGAGTGCAAACAATGGGGGGATCCACTACCAAAAATGATTGAGAAGCATTCAAAATCAAAAGTGGGGATTGTGGATCAAGGGATATAGTTGGAATAGTTGGAAGTTGGCCCAAATGTGTTAACCCAGGAAACAATCTTGCCCTGGCCACAAAATACGCAAGATACGAAGTCATATAAAACTTGTTTGTTATGCGTACCTCACACACTTGCTTGTGAATTGAATTGCTGATCATTATGGCCCAATTGATGTATTGTTTGTTTTGCGAAATTGTATAGATGTACAAAAACATCCATTCATGGAATTACCAGGCTGTTGGGTTGCCTACGATTTTGTTCAAAAGAGTGATTATGTCACTGACTTCCTATTTGAAGTCTGGCCTTGGCAATGTCTTTGCAAGCCCAAAAACATAAGCTTTTGACATCCCTAATCAGTCCTTGTTCACCATCTTTGTGCATGGTTTGGTATGATCATTCCAATATTGTTGGGCCGATTTTGAAGCTATGTCAACATATTCATTGAAATCTGGAAGCTTCAACATATCATTAATACAATCGATATCCAGTTGAAGATACTCGTCTTGAGTGTTCTTGACAGACTGAGTTTCCTTTTCATAATGCTGTGCAAATTCAAGCACAAATTCAGGACATTGAGCTGGAATAGGGAAAGCAACAACCAATGCGATTTCGCTGTCAAAAATACCTTGTATCTTGTCATTTTTAAACATACCATGTATATGAGTCCATAACTTTGGGAGATCAGTATGCCTCAAATCAGTATCAGTAACCTTGGCCACATTTGACTCTAAATTTGATGGGGGAGTGACCCCATTGAATTGAAACTTAATGTCTTTCCTGCCCTTAAAACCTTCTTACACGAGGGAAGACACTATTGAGAAAATTTGCCCGAAGAGAACTTACCTGAAACTTGCAAAAATGAGGGTCAAACTTTCTTCTTGCAAAATACATTGGCGGAGTTTTGATCTTGAAAAGCACTTTGAAAAGCCCGATTAACACTAGTTGGACATTTAACTTGCTTTTGCAAGTCAAAAATCCAATATGCTCTTGGTGGAGGTTTGACTGGTTTTAGCAAGTCAAAACTTGACAATACACTATTGGGGTTTTGTACTTGTTTTGTGCCTTGAAAACTTTGAGAGACACTGTACTGGACTTTTGACTTGTTTTAGCAAGTAAAAACTTCGATCAACACTCTGTGGAGTTTTGAACTTGTTTTGCACGTTGGAAAGTCCGTAGTACACTTACGAGCTTTTGAATTTACAAATCACCTAGAGAATCCAACAGTACTCGGTTTAGCCCCTAAATTCTTATACATTCATTTGGCTAAGTCCCATATTGGGCAATCATTGCTATTCTTTATATTTTCCTATTCGTTGGAGTGTGCACATTTGGGGAAGAAGAATGAAAGAAATAGAGATTCCAAGAATAGCCCAAGGAACATGTAGAACAAAGGAGCAAACATTTAGAGCGACGAGACTTCCATGCGACAAAGAAAGACCGCCATGCAAAGTAAGAAGATAAGATATATTGATGTGTGGCATAAATGCCGCCCCTATGTAATAGTTGGTTGTTACAAATAGAATCCAAGAGCTAGTTATAACTCTTGTTCGACTAGTGAAGGGCAAGTCCTAAGAATAGAACCAAAATCTTGCGTGTATAGTTTCACCACTATCTCATACTAAGGTGTGTGTGAACTTTTACCACCTTGGCGTGCACAAAGCAATAATATCACCTCGTGCCGGCCTATCACACTAAGGTAGAAATCTTATTGCGCTCACCCAAGATGCAAGAGATTTTTGGTCCCCATCATGTTTGACATGTTGATATGAAGTGTTTGCACAAATAATATAATAAAAGCAAAAACATTCAAACTATAACAATAGAGACATAAGCAATAAACACACGCTCACGTGAAGAATAGCTCCATTATACTTCTCTCCATATTCATAATCAAATCATAGCTCTCATACAAGTTCTCTCTCTATGGTGATGATTGTGGTGTTTTGCAATGATCCTTTAATGGATTCTTCAAGCAATCCAAGATTATTGACGTGGGATGCTCCTCGAGGTCCAAAAACAAAATGTCTTGGAAATGCAAATGGATAATAATGACACCAAAAAGGCTAGCTGTGACAAACTCCTACAAGACATTGAAAATATGGAAGAAGAGATTAGCGCATAAAATGATAAGATCAAGTAGTGGTTGGGAGAGCTATGGAAGTCAACTTCCAAGGAAGAGGGCATGCTCAATACAACAAAAAGCGAGGCAGGGAAAACCTTGCAAAATTTTAAGTTGAGATGTAGGAGCCTAATAAGAGTGCCAAATCCTCGTAGGACCTTACCACGCGTGTTGAAAAGATGGCCCCCCTTATTTAGAAAGCTTTAGATCAATGGAAGGTGCATGAAAATCTAATAATGCAGGATGTTCTAGAATTATTGAAGAAGTGGATAAAGGGTTACCTGAGGGCGGGCAACAGGTTACATTCATTTGGCTAAGTCCCACATTGGGCAATCATTATTATTCTTTATTCTTTATTTTTGCTATTTATTGGAGCGCACTCATTTGGGGAAGAAGAATCAAAGGCTACGCGAAGGTTGTGGGATAAGCAAGGGAAAATCCATGCACCAATATAGAACATGGAGACAAATTTAGACATGCGGATATAATGGGAAAAGAGACCCCTGTAGACAATTGTCCTTGAAGAGAAGTTGCAGGGGCGAGAAAATTCAGTACACTAGAGGATTAGATGGGCTAAACATAGAAAAACAATTACAACTTTTGACGTGTGGATGTTAAAGAAGAGAAGGTGGCGCACGGTGAAGCAACTGGGTTTAGAAATAGAGATTCCAATAATAGCCCAAGGAACATGCAGAACAAAGGAGCGAACATATAGAGCGGCGAGACTTATATTCCACAAAGAAAGACATCCATGCAAAGTAAGAAGATAAAATATAATAACGTGTGGCATAAACGCCGCCCTATGTAATAATTATTTGTTAAAAATAGAATCCAAGAGCTAATTATAACTCTTGTTCGACTAGTGAAAGGAAATTCCCCACTAGTATATATACTCCTTGAGGGATCACTCTAAGACATCATGGTCATCACTAAGAGATCAGATAGGGAATACCCAGAGATAGAGAGAGAACTTGTATGAGAGCTATGGTTTGATTATGAATATGGAGTGAAGTATCATGGAGCTATTCTTTGCGCGAGTATGTGTTTATTGCTTATGTTTCTATTGTTATAGTCTGAATGTTTATGCTTTTATTGTATTATTTGTGCAAACACTTCATATCAACATGTCGAATATGATGGGTACTGAAAGTCTCTCGCACTTCGAGTGAGTGCGCTAAGGTTTCTGCCTTAGTGTGATAGGCCGACGTGAGGCGATAATCTTACTTTGCGCACGCTAGGGTGATAAAGGTTCGCACACACCTTAGTATGAGATAGTGGTGAAATTAGATGCACAACATACTTTGCAGGATTTTGAACTTGCAAATCACGTTGATTTCTTTGCCACAAACTTGAAGGGTTAATGAATTTGCAAATTAGCTACAAAAATCAAACTAACATTGGGAAAGATCATGACCCCAAGCGTTAACTTGATATCTTCACTTAGATCTGGTAAGCTCTCCAACAAACCCGCTTTGATAATGGAAAAACGGTAATAACCCTAATCTTTGAAAAGACATAGGTTCATTTGCAAACACAATAGGTTCAAAATCAAACGACAACATGCACAAATTGATTTGTCCACTTGGTTACACAATGGGTTTGGAGGATTTGATGAAAAATGCAAGGAAAACCTTTGAATAAATGTGAGTGGAGAATTCAGGTGGAGAAACAAGCTTGATTTGCAAATACATAGTGTGAAAATGAATTTCTAAAATCCAATTTATAATAACAATATTAATTCCATTCCATCACAAGGTATTAAATGTGTTGACTAAAAGAATGGAGGTCAAAATGCATTTTACATGTAAAATGTATTTGTGCACCAAATCCTCAATTGTCTGATCAATAAGGAAGGTAGAGTAAGTTAGACTTCGGTGCATTTAAAATGAAATAGTACACCAAAAGTTCGATTAACACTATGTAGTGTTAATCAGGTTTTGTAACTTGGTGAGCATTTTGCAAGTTGATCAAAAATCTGCTTTGAAACCCCGAAAGTTTGAAATACACTAGAGGAAGACCTTGGCGGGTTTTGGATTTCTCTGAGCATTTTGCATGTAAAATGCAATCGTGCAAGAAAAGTCTAAAAGTCCAAAATACACTATGAAGTGTTGATTGGACTTCGGAACTTGAAATGCATTATGCAAGTTACTCGCAAATATGCTCTAAATGTCCGATTCTCGGCTTAACAAAGGGAATTTTCAATACGTAGTCATTTTTTATGATTTTTCCAATTTGTTTAAACTCAAAAACCTCATTTGGACAAATTTTTGAATGGTTGTCCCAAATTTTCATGAAATTAAAATTTTGGGGATAACATTATCGTATTGTATTTTTCAAAATTGGCCGTGATAGACTTTAAGCTTGATGTTTTGGATCCCACTTTTCGATTCGTCTTCAGGATTGATGTAGAGTGAATCCAATGCCTAAAAAATTGGAAGAAAACTTAGTTCCATTGCTGGTTTTTCGTGATAAAAGGAAGGATGTTGGTGGTGGGACAATGAAGTGGCCGACTCAATCATATGAGAAAGAGCAGGAGAATTGTGGAGTAAGCGTAGTAAGGAAAGAACATTTGAGGAATAATTAACGAAAAATTAATTAATAATTAAATAGTCAATTAAATAATTAATTGAGTACTTAACCAAAGTTCCTTAATCTTATTAAACCACCTCCTTGCAACATTTCTTATCATTCTTACTTAGTTTGTGGATCAATTTATATTCAGCATTCCATTAGGATAATGAGGTCTCTTCTTGATCTTGATTGCATCTCTAGTTCTTATGTCCTTCCATTGACCTTCCAAAGCTAAGAATCTGGCATTCCAATGAGGACTGGATGACTGGTTTTGTACCCTTGGGTGTTCTCCTTGATTCTTGTTTGGAATGATATGCATGTCTTGCCTATGTACAGAATTCCACATAAACTAGAGATTTCATACGCACCTACTTGATGGGCAAATGGTCTTGACGAGTTTGAAATATGCATTGATGCCCTTTCTCTTTAGGATCCTTGCTATTTCCTCTGTGATCTTTGAACATAAGGCAAGTAAACTTTTTTATTCTCAATGTTTAAGTCTTGTAAGGCGGATCTTCTACCCTTTTTGTTTTTTTGTGAACCCTTTTGATATGCCTGTCGCGGTACCCATTTTTCCTTAGTGCTTTGTATAGATGTTTTCCTTTCATTTTTAAATACTACGTGTTTAAGATTCTGATGGCTCTAGCAATCAAGGTATTCATTACACCAGCTTTTTGTGAGGACAATGGTGGGAGTCTGCTCTCATATAAATGTCCGTGAGTCTTCTTTCTATAGACCCACCAAGAGAGGGATCCATGTGCTTTATGAGTAATTAGGACATCCAGGAAAGGAATACAATTGTTTTCTTCGACTTCCATAGTGAATCTAATCTGTTCTGATTGTGCCTTAAGATGTGTTAGGAATTAATGTAGCAATCAAGGTATTCATTACACCAGCTTTTTGTGAGGACAATGGTGGGAGTCTGCTCTCATATAAATGTCCGGGAGTCTTCTTTCTATAGACCCACCAAGAGAGGGATCCATGTGCTTTATGAGTAATTAGGACATCTAGGAAAGGAATACAATTGTTTTCTTCGACTTCCATAGTGAATCTAATCTGTTCTGATTGTGCATTAAGATGTGTTAGGAATTAATGTAGAATGTCTCGCCCATGAGGTCATCTCACATTGGTGTCATCTATGAATTGATGCCACCATTTCGGTTTTAGGTTTGAAAATGTAATTGCGTTCTCAATTTGTTCGATGAGTAGGTTTAGCAATAATTAGGGACAGGGAATTGCATCACCCCACCTTCCATTTGTCCATTGTTCCTTGAAAACTGAAATTACTAGATCTAAGGCAGAGTTCCACTGATTCCGCTGTCACACTACCTATAACCCCTCTAACAAAACCGACACTTGCATCTAATGGAATCTTTATGAAGAGCGAGACCACATCAAAGCTGACCAGGACTTCCTCTTTGAGCTTAAGGTCTGACATTGTGTTGACAGAGTTCGTAGGATCTTTGATGGATGTCAACATATTTCCAGTTAATGGTTGTAGCTTCTTTGCTAAATAACTTTCCAACTCATAGGTCAGTGAGTTAATTGTGTCTACCATGGGTCTTAAAGGAATATTTGGATTTTGTATCTTAAGAGCACACTAAATTCAAGGGATTATTGAGTCTTTTTGGAATCAATCTAGTCATCAAATCCTTGTCCTGGGATGAACTTTTGATCAATTTAGTTTCTTCTCTTGTCACCTTCTTGAGAGGGTCTTAAAGGAATATTCGGATTTTGTATCTTAAGAGCACACTAAATTCAAGGGATGATTGAGTCTTTTTGGAATCAATTTAGTCATCAAATCCTTGTCCTCAGATGAACTATTGATCAATTTAGTTTCTTCTCTTGTCACCTTCTTGAGAGGGTCCTTACTCTTCTATAGCTCCCACTGTTGTTCAGGCAGTCCCTGATCTTCTCAATGTATACCTTCCTGTCCAATATCACCATCGCATTGCCTTTGTCAACTTTGATGACAATGTCTTTATTTTCATTTATCTTCCTTAAAGCTTGATTTTCCTCCTTTGTGATATTGCTCTTGGGTGGTTTAGCACTCTGAAGGGCTACATAACAGTCTTGCCAAATCTCTTTAGCTTGAATGTGCAGGTAAGTCCTCAATCACACCTTCAATGCTAATCATAAACGTTTCTTCTGAAATATTGTGTTGCTGTACCATTACCAAGACACTTTCTTAGTAAAGTAAGGGTTGGTGCATCCCGTGCGACGGAAGAAAGGTTGACAACATTGTCATATCCGTACCAACTACAACTGTTATATGAAACTATCTCCTCCCTCCCCATTGTGGCTCCTTCGATGCTATCCATAGTATCTTCAACCTCTAGGGATACTGTATACTCATTATTTCCAGTCACCTGCGTAATGTATTTAATGTTATTACTAACGTCGCTAGTGTCAAGTATGTTGACAACACCAACATTAGTAACCTATTGGGTTTGGACACTAACGTTTTCTGCATTTCGATTATTGTTATTGCTGGTCTCAACATGGAAGCCTCGGCTGGGAGTTTGACTGTAATAATCTGTAGCGTGTTGTGTCAGCCCATTTTTGACGGTTTACCTCTGGCATCAACCCCCACAGAAAAAGGTTTTTGGAACTGAGGTAATGTTTCCTTATCTAATATAAAGGATAATGTTATTGTAGATAAACAATGGAGGATAATCTTATTGTAGATCAATTATCGAGGATAATGTTAGTAGAGTTGTCAAAAGTGAGTTCTCGACAACTTTCTTGATGTCGAATTGTTTCATATAGTATTCTTGTCTTGGTATGTGCACATTCAAAACTTATTATTGACGCAAGTTTTCTTGAAGAACCGAGTAAAGTAGAACAAAAGAAGATAATCATCAGGTTTTGATCCTTTTAGTTGTTAACCAAGCTATTATAAGGTGGGCCTAGACTAGGATCTGCTTCTTAGCATTATGAGGGAGGATACTAGATAACCTCAAGAGAGCCCATGAAGAATTGACAGGAGGTCACATGTGATTGGTTAACACTACAAGGCAGGTGTTAATGGTAGGGCTCTAATGTCTAAATTTCTTCAAAGATGAAGGAAGCATTGGAATTCTAGGCTTGTCTTGAAGATGAGCTTCAGGCCTAGAAAAATGCAAGGAGATCAAGCTTGGTAAATTCAATGTGTTGTGGCCTGGTCGCTTTGGGGTGAAGGGCACTTATGTAGTAAATTAGAGATATTGGATCGACTTATATTGAAGTCTGCAATGAATGGATTGAAGTTGAAGCCTTATAAGATTGGAGTAAGAAGTCTTAGAATTGCTAATACAAGACAAATTATATTTTATTTGAGACACTTCAATATAGAAAATTAAAAGGTAATATATAGGTATTGCTTTTAAAGTAATATTTTAGGACTTGGAACATGGTGGATGGGAGGACCTTCCTTCTATAGATTCAACTTTATGTAAACAATATAGTAGTTAAGGTCTTTGTCGATGACAATGCATTTGATTTGAATGGTTTTAGGTCCAAGAGCAATAAGGAGTGAAATGATCCCCATAAGGCTAGATTGGCTATGATTGTATCCACTGCAAGTCATTTGGGAGCCTTTAGCCTTTAAGTTGGTTTAAGGGGATACCATTGTGGATGACATCATAAGATAAAACATCAAGTTTGGATCCATCATCCACTAGGCCTCTAATAACCCGTGTTATGCGGGGACTCCCTCCCCACAAAAAAAAGATGTCCTGGATGTCCCAAATGTTTCGGGGACAAGGATGGGGGGAGGGACGTCCCCCACATTTCATGTTAATGACATTTCATGGGTGACATCTCCAGGTCGTTCTTGAATATCAAGGGACATTTCTAGAAATGCCCCCCTTGTTTTTTCTTGCTTTTGATGAGATTTCACTGGGAACATCCTTGAATATTAAAGAATGTTTCTGGAAACGTCCCCTTGTTCTTTCCTACCTTTGGGGACGTTGGGGATGTCAAGATGTCCTTGGGATGTCCAGAGGATGTCGGGACATTCCGGGGATGTATAGATGTCCCTGGCATCTTTTATTTTCTTGCTGCTGTCTCTTTAAAAACTGACCTTTTAAAAGAAAAGCTAAGCTAATATTGTTATTTTAGATGATGATCCACCTTCTCTACAAGTTTCCCAATGACTATTAATGGATGACCTCAATCTAGTTGCACCAATGTGCTGGGCTCGGATAAACTTGAAAATGCAATAAATTTGGGAAGGACCTATTGTACTCTAGTAAATTGTAATGGAAGATTGTTTTTGGAAGCCACTCATTTCTATTTGAAGAAAAAGTCTCCATGTATAAATTTAATTAAATTCACTTTGGAAGCTCCAATCACTTAACAAACTTACAAAGCCTATATGTATAATTCTATATGTAGAGAAAGGTTGTGTAGATGATAAAAGCAGTAAGGCATAGATCAAAACATTTGCCTGTTAACTATAACCCAATTGTATTGTATTACAAAGGCATAATAAGAATCAAGAGTGATAAATGAATACAGATTTTTTTAAGCCCAAATGCAGATGGTGGACTGTCACTGAGTGCTATTCATAATTTTTTGAACATTTATTTGTATATTATTTTAATAGCCACCCCCCTGCTGTCCCCAAATTTTGATTTTTTTTGCCATCCCGAAAACTCCATCCTGCCATCCCCTTGTCCCAGAATCTTAGGTAACTATGGCAATAACATAAAGTTGCAAATGTATCTTAATGGAGAGGGGTAGGTCGGATTGTGTCATGAGAGCTGCATTTGTAGGAATGTAATTGAAATTAAAAATGAAAGTCGTGGTTTCATCAACTTTATTAATTGGCATGGATGGTATTCCCATTGGTGCTTGCAGCTACTACAAGGTCCATACTATGTTGGACAATTATAGATAGAATCCCCATTTCACCAATGCATTGAGGCTTCAAGATGGGAATCTTGGACAACGTAAGAGGTAGTTCATTACTATGGGGGTTTTTGAGGAGCATGGTACCAAGAGGCTCAACAATTTTGTTGTATTTAATTTGTTTTGGATGGGGTTATGGTTTTGGGATTGGTTGTAGGTTTGAATTATGCAATTTGGTATTGGAAAATGCCCACAAGTATAAATGAATGAAAAGTTTCCCATGATTCATAGGCTTCAATAGAACATTTGTTGATGGCTTTTTCAAGATAATCTTACCTTCCCAAGTGTTACAAAGGAAAAGGAAAGAGCTCAAGTCAAGGGAGAGAATGGAAATGATTCAACATCCTTAAGAAGGCACTAATCGAAGCTCCCATCCTAACACCATTCACAAACTGCATGTGTTGGTAGACATGTGAGACGAGTACTATTTTCTCCGAAACAACAAAGTAATAGCCAATGAAAGGTATACGATGAAAACATTATGATAAGAACAACTTTTTTGAAGTTTACATAGATCATAGACCATTAATTTATTTTCCTCCAAAAGGTGAACTATCTTGTAGGTTATGTACATGTTGTTGGTGCAATATTCAATTTATACTGATGTTGACTTAGATTAGCTTAACTATCCTAGGTTTGCATATTACACGTCTTGTAGGTTTAGAATAAGATAAGTGGCCTCGCTAATCACTTGTCGCCACTTCCCACATGTTCATGTTATGTGTCTATTACTTTGGTCATGTGTCAGTCAAATGGTAAGAAGTAGAGTTAGATCACAACCCTTGCTTTTGTTTGGTCAAAAGTAAAGTTGGACAACAATTCTTGTTTTTGCTATATATTGACCACCTCTACTAGTATATTCAGAGTTTTTTTGAATATACACATCTTTATTTGTTTAATTCTTTGAGTTTTTTATTGTTGGTGTGAGTCCACATTGAGGAGTTTCTTAGACATTCACAATTCCTACATGGTAGCAAAGCCTTTCTCTATCAAGTGGCAATTGTTTTTTGTGTTTTTTAGTATTCTTTGCATTTATGGAAAAACCAAGATTTTTTGGTTCTTCCCAGGATTTTTATTGCAATCTCCACAAAAAAAGTTGAATTTTAAAAAAGGATTTTTTTGCTTCATGGTTTTCTATGTAAGTTTTGAAGTTTTAAGGTCTCAGTAAAGGCAAGGAATAGGTTGTATAATAAGATTTCATTGTAGGTTGGAGACTCCTCTCATTGATTTTCAGATTTTGTATTTCACAAGCTTTTTAGAAAGTCCTTGTTTGCAAAACTCAGTTACCTAAAGCTCCGGTAACTTCCAGTTAAAGTTTGCAAGAGAAATTGAGAAAACAAAGTGAAGGGGGTTTGCTCAACATTGTTGCAACAATTTTCTTGGGTCATGCCACCCATTTCTGCCACCGCCACCCATGCATCCGGAAGTGCCACCACTGCTGTTGCACATTCAAGTCTCTAAGTTGGGAAAATCCTTCAACAAAATTCATTTAGCTTCATATACATCTCAATCACAAGGCTTGGAGCAACGACTAAAGCACTTTTGATAAGGCACTACTAATCCAAACGACGATGAGGTCGAATCTTCCTTATCTAGTTTTTCTTAACAAATCAGCCAACCCTGTTATGTAAAAACCAAACTTTGTTTGTTGGAATGTGTTGTATATTTTGTATACTGTATTCCCAGGAGTATTGTACACCTCTTCCACGAGCATTAATTGAATCCCTATTTTTCTGGGAGTATAGATATGCTATTTTTATCTATACATATATATGGGTGGTGTCATAATCCATGAATTATGGGGAACCGTTATGGGTGTTTATTAGCCCATGGTTTTGGTACCCATTGTATTGTAAAACCACTTTGACAGTTTCTTATTGTTTTGCTTACAAATAGCTGGAGATGCAGTAGGGTAAAGTAGAACTTGGAAGTACATTATTGTATTGTAAACGGTTAAGTTAATGCAATAAGAGAGAGAAGTTACTCTGCTGGGTTTTTTCCCGAAAGGGTTTCCTAGGTTAAATCTTGTGTTTTGTCATTTGTTGTCTTTGATTATCTTGAATATTTTGTTTAGTATAGCTTCTTGTTTATTACTTTATCGGATTGATTCTCTTCAAATCAACCAACCTTGTTCTGTAAAACCAAACTTTGTCAATATAATATTTGAACGACTTATGTGGCACCATGATTAAAGGGACTTCGTTAGCGCCTTCCCGTCTAAGAGGTTTAGAGTTTGATTTCCCCAAACTATTTTTTATTATTTTTTTTGTTTTCCAAAGCTGCTGGATCCCATATGACCTAGGTAGCTGATATGGGTACAAGGATAGGGGCCCAGTATGCTGGTATGGCACAACAATTTGTTTTGGGGAGCTTGGGTACATCCACACAAAAAATATATAAAATAGCAAAATTATAGCTAAATAATCAAATCAACCATATAATATGCATAGAGGAAACAAAATAAGATAAATAAACACAAAATATACTGATAATTCAATGCCAAATGTGATGATATTCATTCGTTGAACTTAGAACAATTACATTGTGCAAATGCTACGATGTATACACAAAAGTCAAGACAAATCAGCACATTCGTTATTGTTATAATTGTAATGCTCTTGAGCTAGGTTGTCAAGAAACGGGTAGGGGTACGGGTTAGAACACCAATTTTCAAACAACCTTTGGGTACAAAACGACATGGCAATGTCCTTACAATATATTATTAAAAATATAAATACTTAAAAGACAAAACACTTAAAATATTTTGTATTCATCAAAGTTCAAAATATTCAACATTCTTAAATTTTCATATGTACATGATTACAATCTAGATTCTAGAATATATCATCTAGATTTTCCTTGAGTACCTTTGAAACAAAAGTATATACTGTTTTTATTTTTATTTTTGGCATTCAAAAAACAAAAAACAATGCTGAAACAGTATAGAAATGTCCTGGGTACGGCTCAAGTAGTGTTGAAATGGTACAAAAACATCCTGGGTACGTCACAGCTGTATCTGGGATTGTTTTGGAGTTTTGGGAACGTTTCAGGTGAGTACCAGGACCAGTACCAGTACCTGGTACATCAGTATGCGGGTCTGCTGCCCTGGTTGGTGTTTCCATGTATCTGAGCTCTCAATTGTATTCAACAAGAGCATCATTAGAATCATCATGTAATTCATTAGAGTATGCATTGAATATTAAGTGTAATAGATCAAGCCTGTTAAGTGTCACTCACTAGAGCAGGCCCAAATCACATGCTTTTACACTTGACATCCTTACATTTACCTCCTTGATGTGTAGACCCAATGACCTATAATGATGTCGGGTAAATGTGTAATTGTTTAAACAGAGTTTGGAGTTGTCTACTAGGGTTAGGGTTAGGGTTTTTCTTTTAATGTTTTAAAAGTTGTTTTTGACATTATTTTTACCAAAAAAGGAAAAAGACTTTTTTAGGGGCAGAAACCTGTGGGTTTGTTTCAAAAATGCAATGCCCTGTTTTTCCAACAATTGAAGATTTTGCTAGAGGTTGCACCTCAGTTCCCCTTTTTTGACCTTTGGAGAACTAAACTTTTTGATATGCCTAGCAGATTTTCAGTTTCGTTTTTTGGAAGAGCGTAATTTTTTGCACTCTTCGTAACTGTGCCTTGAGATCAGTTCCATTATGCTTCAAATTTGTACTTTTCAAATTTTTACATATTTTAAAATAAAAATCAACCGTAAACACACTATGTTACAAAGTGTCGCCCACTTTTAGCTTGGGGGGATCATTTTTAGTGCTTTTAACAAAATCCGGGTTGGACACATTTGCATCTTGACATATTTGTAGACGCTTGTATTGGGGCATTATTGTAAAAACTGCATAATTATAAACAGTTTGGGAGGGATTTCTTGAATGTATTTTAGTTTGAGGTCACTTAGGCACTTTTTGGCCTTGATTCATTCTGATGGCTTCCAACCAAGACCTCCACACGATTGTGCAAACAAATAATAAACTGATTTTGGAAAACACCATGCTCTTTTGTGAAGCATGTGCACTTCAAGAAGACATGGTCACATTTATTGAAAAGAATAGGAAAAAAGCACCCTAATACTCTCACTAGTTTCCACAAAAGACACCCTCCTTTAGTCATTGCAAGACATTGTTGCATGCTTACAATGTCAGATTGACACCATTGACATATCTCTTATTGAGTATAGTCTAACTTATGTCACTGTTTCTATTCCTCTTGATGGATCACATCATCAGCCTTCGATCTGTTCGACCACAAGTTTCCCATTATAGCTAATGCATCTATTGCAACACCCTCTACCAATCCATCTACATTTGTGCTTGGCTCATTTGAGAAGCACACAATTGGGATTGACTCTCAGTCTCATCTACTTTGGTCCATGGGTCACTCTAGTGGACTTGTGGGGATTGGTAAATGTTTGCATGACATAGTTGCCCGTATCCATCTTGTTCACTGGATTGCTTACCACAACATTACCTATAGAGAAAATGTTCCTACATCGGGTCTGCTTCGTGCATGCTCACATGTTTTTGTTCACTCCACTCTTTGTGCAATCTCACATGTTTTTGTTTGCACCACTCTTTGTGAGGACATTAAACGACACATGAGGTGTACACCTTCATTCAGGGACGAGAAATTTGACATTACTTCAGTCATACATGAGAGCCATGGTACTTCTATAGATGATTCTACGTATGCACTGTTCGTGCACCGGGCACTAGATCACATGCATGCATCCTCATCTGCGATCCGTGTACACTTTGGATGGATCTCAAATCAGTTTTGATGACATCGTTGACATTCTTTGCATTGACTCTACTGGCATGGATCCTCCATTTAGCTACATTGTCTGCACACTCCTCATATTGCTCAGCAATGCTCCCTTGTTTTGGAGCAATTATCACATTGATGATGGCCTTTCTTTGACAAGTAGACTATCTCCTTGTTGGAGCTATTCTGGTGTATTCTGTGGCTTCTTTGTCTTATTAAGTGTTTTTTGATGCACATTGTACTCACACTAATCTATAAAGTGCCATGGTATTTGTGAGACCCCATTTTCTGTATTCTTCGACATCTCGACAGTTACTCAATCTCCTTTTAGCTAGCATTTTCTTTTATCCCCAACCTTTGTCATTATTCAATGTTGAGTGGTGGATTTAGACCACTCATACAAAAATATTCTATCAGCCACTTTACCCATTCAACATTCTGGTGGGTGTGTGCAGTCATATTGTTTCTTTTGGGCATTGTGTCCATTGCTTACCCTTGGCACATCATAGCATCTACTTCAGGTAGATTAAGGCATTCGTTGGTGTGCTCTTTTGTACTTTCGACACTCACTTGACAGTGTTACTGTCTAGCATCCCCAACATCTATCAACTCTTTACTGATTGAGTTATGGATTCTAACCAATCATTTAACTTTGAGTTCTTCACCAATCTTTTCACTTGCACTTCTTGCACCTTCTTTAGTGATGGATCTTCAGTAGTAAATCAAAGCCCCCAATGTAGTCTTCAATGGTGGATCAGCCCACCTAGTGTGTTCTTTGTCTGGTTTACTGAGAGACCTTCATTTTGTAACTCACTTTTTCCAGGCTGTACTTATTGTACATGATTATTTCATCAGGGCTAGTTGTTGGGATCCATTTTAGAGGATTCTTAGCTTTCTTGTTTTGTATAGGCCTCCTTAAGTTGCACATAAAGGGGTGGTTGTTACAATATCCTATTTGCACTAATATTAAGTTGACCTAGGTTAGCTTAACTATGCTAAGTTTGTTTATTGTACACCTCGTAGGCTTAAAATAGGATAAGTGGCATGCTAATTACCTTCCACCACTTCCCACATGTTCCCATTATGTGTCTAACTCCACTTGTATATTGTGAGTTTTTTTTGAATATACACATTATTTATTTGTCTAGTTCTCCGAGTTTTTTATTGCTGGTGTGAGTCCACATTGAGGAGTTTCCTTGGCATTGACAATTTTTATAGATAGTGATTTAGTTTTGAAGAGTACACACATAAACCAGTCTATAAACAATGACAATAGAATATTGTAGCAGAGAATCTACATTCAGTCTATTCGATCTTATCATTAAAAGGACATGAAGGAAGAAAAAGCCAAGTCATTTTACCTTAAACTTCAAGCAAAATGAGCAAATAATGGTTGTGGTAGATGGTTTGCAGCTAAGACATTTCGGGGGTTGGCTTCAAGCGGAATGTCAATTTCATTTATGCTCTTGTTTCTTGGCAAGGAGCTCTGTTTGGAGATTCTTGCATGACATCTTATCGACAATACATGATTTGGTAATAATGTCCTTTGGCATTGTCTTCCTTTCTCAACTTGCTTCATTGTTGCCAGAATGACTTGTCAAACTTTCTTCATTTTGGGTCCTAAACCTGGTTTCTGCTTCAACAATTTCTTTGATGGTCTTTTATGGAATTACTAAGTTTAGTTTATAATTTTTCTCCTTACCTTCCAAAGTCTTTTCCAAACACCTATTGCATGATCTACTATTTCAGCTTCTTAATTTATTGGTTGTTTTTTTACTTCATCCTTTTGTGTGAGTTCCATTTTGAAGAAATGCATTTTATATTTACTGTAGAGAACAAATGATTTTCATCAGCTGAGCATTGTGATTACAAGGAAAATCTTTCTCCACCTAGGGAAGGAAACAAAACACCTCAGCTTGCTTCCCAATGGGCAAAGAAGTCACATCCTTCTGAAGCCATCCAAGCTTTGCTTGCATATTAGAGCCGACTCTTGTGTAAAATATTGCATCTTGTCCTACAAAGGGAACTGCTTGCTGCCAGCCAAATTGTTTGCCATGGACTTCTGTAGTTATCCTTGACCATTGAAGAATCCCCCATAAGAGGTCCTTGCTAGGGGGCAGTAAAAAATAAATTGAACTCAGCTTGTAATCAACCCCAAAACCCTCTTCATGTTGCACACTTCCAGAATATATGTTCAAGTTCAACATCTTTTCTTTCGCATTCAATGCAAAAAGCATCTGCAATACCCACCTTACGCAGTAATGCTTTGAAAACTAAACCTTGATGCATTACTAGCAATCTCAACACCTTGTGTTTGAAGGAGGTTTTTGTTTGCCAAATTACTTGACATTGTCGTTGCCATCTCACTCCAGATCCCTTGAGCTGCCACCTTTGTTAAAATATGATGTTTATATAGCCTATTCGGCGGTTATACAGTTGAAATTGTGTAACTAAACTGTAACCACCTCTTCATTATAAATAAACCTCTGCCTGTCGTATTTGAACAGTGCAGTTTCGTGCTTCTGTCTTCTTTCTTCATTTTGCATAGTCTAACATTGGTATCAGAGCATTTGCTGTGAGAGGTCGACGAGAGGAGAGGTCGACGCAGTCTGAAGGCGAAGAAGAAAACGCGGGTGGCAGAAAAGAAAACGCGCGGACAGAAAGACAGACGCGGGGAAGGAAAACAGAAGGGAAAGACGCGCGGGACAGGCGCGGGGCAGACGGCGCGGGGCAGACGCGGGGAAGGAAAAGGCGCGGGACAGACGCCCGGGGTAGGATGCGGAAAATTAAAAATAAAAAATAAAAATATACACAGTTGCGTTTTACGACGAGGGCAGAGATAATCTGTTTTTCGATTGTGGCAGAGGTAACACTTGTGAACAGCAAAGCCCTGGTATTGTTTGTGTTGTAATATTTCTCTGTGGCCACGTATATGCATAAAACATACAGTATTTTTGTTTATTTGGTGGAGAAATTAAAATAATTAAATATATCTGCTGGAAAATTGGTTATTTTATTATTTTCCATTGTTTTGGAATAATAAAATGTCAAACATTACCAATTTGATTTTGCCGGATACACAAAAATTAACGGGCACGAATTTTAATGTGTGGAGCCATAAGATCTTGACACTGGCAGAATTTCGTGGTTTTGAGAAAATAATCACGGGTGTCGAGAGTAGACCTACAACAAATTTCGATGATTATGACAAACGTCATCGGGAGGCTCTTCTGCTATTAAAATTGTCGGTATCGGATGAATTGATACCTGAGGTCCGGAATGCCACTGAGGTGAGTAAATTGTGGGTCAGTCTGAAGGACAAATATCAGACGTCGGAGAAGAGTCGGGTTCTATACCTCAAAAATATGTTTTTTTCCGTAAAATTACAAGAAGGTGGATCGCTGTTTGAGCACCTACTTCGGATGAAAGATCTCCGAGATCAGCTTGCTTCCATCAACAAGCCGGTTGATGATGATGATATGGTGGCTCTCATTTTAAACAGTTTGCCCTTCTCGTATGACTCGTTCGTGGAGGCTCTTCATTTAATGGGCGAGAGTCAAACTCTTACGTTTGACAAGGTGTGTTCCTACCTGTTGCAGAAGGAACGGAGATAGACACAAGTTCAAGAGTCCAGTTCTGGACAATCTGAGAGTGCATTTGCTGCACAATCCAAAGGAAAGTGGAAGCGACAGGCTGATGCGTCACCTTCCTCTCCTAAATTTCCGGTACGGTGTTACTATTGTCACAAACTTGGTCATGTAAAGAAGGATTGTCAGAAGCGACTAAGTGCCCTGAAGAAGCGGAAGGGGCAAGCACATGTGGCAACAGTTGAGCAACACGAGTCAGAAGATGAGTATGCCCTCATGGCATCTTGCTCGGATGGTGACAGCCCTACACGGTGCTGGTTTTTTGATTCCGGTGCATCACGACACTTCACGTGTCAACGAGATTGGTATGTTACTTTTCATGCTAATTCATGTTCTTCTGATTCGATTACTTTAGGGGATGGAAGATCACATGCTGTGGAAGGGATTGGGGATGTTCGTATCATGTTAAATAATAACACTAAATTGCTTGTGAAGAGTGTTAGATATGTGCCTAACATGAATAAGAACCTGTTATCCATCAGTCAATTAACTGATAATCCTCATATCTCTGTAAACTTTTCTGGTAAACAATGTATTGTGTCTGATGTCAAACATAATAAGGTGGTTGCCCTGGGAATTGGGCATGGAGGTTTGTACAGACTCGTTGATCCTGCCACGGTCAACTTGCATGCCTTAGTTGTGGTAGAAAATACCAGTGTTTTGTGGCATGAAAGATATGGGCATCTCAATCTTCCGTATTTGGCCCGTCTTCATAAAGAAAATATGGTTGTTGGTTTGCCTCCTATCCAGGAAAAGCAGGATATGTGTGTTGGATGTTTTGCAGGCAAACAAAGGCGGAAACCTTTTCCTCATGAAGGTGTTTGGCGTGCAAAGGGGCTTTTAGATCTTGTTCATGCAGATCTATGTGAGCCATCGTGGAAGACTTCCACAGTCCTTGGTGCACGATATTTTCTGTTATTGGTGGATGATCACTCTCGGCGGATGTGGATCTATCTCTTGAAAAAGAAGTCTGATTGCTTTGCTTCTTTTGTCAAGTTCAAGTCATTGGTGGAGAACCAGGCCAGCCGGCGGATAAAGACTTTAAGATCCGATAATGGGGGTGAATTCACTTCTAAATAGTTCGCTGTTTTTTGTGAGAAAGAAGGGATTCAGCGTCAGTTGACAGCACCATATACTCCCCAACAGAATGGGGTGGTTGAGAGGCGGAATAGAACTATCATGGAGATGGCCCGGTGTATGATGCACAGTCGTGGAGTGCCATACATATACTGGGGAGAAGCTGTTAATACAACGGTCTATATACTCAATCGCAAGTCCTTGCAAAGCCTTGCAGGAGATCACACCAGAGGAGGCATGGTCCAAAATCAAACCAGAGGTATCAAATTTTCGTATTTTTGGTTCAGCTGCTTATACTTTGGTTCCTAGATCGTAAGAGGAGTAAACTAGATTCCAAAAGTTCTAGATATTTCTTTGCTGGTTATAGTGATCATTCTAAAGCATATAGATTGATTGATACTTCCACTAATAGAATCATTATTAGTCGTGATGTTGATGTAAAAGAAACAGAGTCTTTCTTTGGCTGTAATCAGCAAATAGACCAGCAACATAGCAGCGATCAGCAAGGGGTGGTCACAGAGATTGGTTCTCTTTCCTTGCCTGATGATGAGTCTGGTCATTCTCATACTCCTCCACAGACTCCAGTACAGTCTATGCTCTCTCCTACTGAGTCTTCTCCGTCTCCTGGAAATCAACTTGCGTTGGTTGCACCTCCGGAAGTTCCACTAGCTTCTGAATCCTCAGTTCAGCGACGGCCCAAGTGGTATTATTCCACTATTCAGGATCTGACACGAGACGATTTGTCTCCACTCTTAGATGGCCGGTCTCGCAGACCTGGCAAGAGGATTGATTACTCTGAGCAAGCTCAATTTGCTCTTGCTTCTGATCTTCTCCATATTCGCGAGCCACAAAAATACTCTGATGCACGAGGCATACCAGAATGGGAAACTGCCATGCAAATCGAGTATGATGCCTTGATTAAGAATGATACCTGGAAGTTGGTGCCATTACCTCCAGGTAAACACCCTATTGGTTGTAAATGGGTGTACAAAATCAAGTGTAAAGCAGATGGTACTTTGGATAAGTACAAGGCTCGACTTGTTGCAAAAGGTTTTTCACAACAGGAGGGGATAGATTATGAGGGAGACTTTTGCTCCTACTGCAAAGATGGTCACTTTTTGGTTACTTCTTGCTTTTGCCGCTCAATTTGGTTGGAAAATATATCAGATGGATGTGAAAAGTGCATTCTTGAATGGCGATTTGGAGGAAGAAGTGTATATAACTCAACCTGAGGGTTTTCAGGCATGTGGTCATGAGCATCTGGTATGCAGGTTGATTAAGTCCTTGTATGGACTTAAGCAGGCTCCTCGAGCCTGGTATATTAAGATCGATACACATCTCAGAGATTCGGGCTTCAAACGAAGTCATTCTGATCCGAATCTCTATGTCAAAAGCACACATGATGACATTGTGATTCTTATTGTTTATGTTGATGACCTTGCCATCACAGGCAGTGGAGATGCTGCAATTCATAAGGTAAAATCAGATTTGTGCACTGCTTTTTGACATGACTGATTTAGGCCTCCTTCATTATTGTCTTGGTGTAGAATTCTGGCAACAAGATCACTTGATTTTCATTTCTCAGGTTAAATATGCCACGAATCTTTTGCAAAAATTTAAGATGTATGATTGTAATTCATCATCTACACCTATGGAGGTCGGGCTGAAACTTTCAACTCATGATGATTCACCACCGGTCGATGAAACATTGTACAGACAATTGGTAGGTAGTTTGATGAACTCTTGACTTTGGCATCTTGTATCAGAGAGTTGCAGATTTCACGTTGATTGGCTACACAGACTCTGATTGGGGAGGTTCAGTGGATACTCGGAGATCTACCATTGGATATATCTTCTCTCTTGGTTCAGGAGTTATTTCTTGGCAGAGTAAGCTTCAGCCCACTGTGGCTATCTCTTCCACAGAAGCAGAATACAAGGCTGCTGTTAGTGCTGGTTGTGAAGCGGTATGGCTTCGTCAGATTTTGGTTGATTTTCAGTTTTCACAGGTCATTGCTACACCTCTTTCACTTTTTTGTGATAATCAAGG
This sequence comes from Taxus chinensis, assembly GCA_019776745.2. Classification (NCBI taxonomy): domain Eukaryota; kingdom Viridiplantae; phylum Streptophyta; class Pinopsida; order Cupressales; family Taxaceae; genus Taxus; species Taxus chinensis. The sequence continues at coordinate 342,510,455 of CM034147.1, read as the reverse complement.
TGTGTTGAAGATGGTCAAAAATCCTATCTATCATGCCCGCACTAAACATATTGAGATTCATCATAACTATATTCGTCAATTAGTTGACTCAGGTGAAATCTCTCTTCATTTCTGTCCTTCTCAGGAGCAGTCTGCTGATGTAATGACTAAACCTCTTGGTGCTTTCTTGTTTGTCAAGTTTCGGGATAAACTTGGTATAGTTTCTAGGTTAGTCATTAAGAGGGGGTGTTAAAATATGATGTTTATATAGCCTATTCGGCGGTTATACAGTTGAAACTGTGTAACTAAACTGTAACCACCTCTTCATTATAAATAAACCTCTGCCTGTCGTATTTGAACAGTGCAGTTTCGTGCTTCTGTCTTCTTTCTTCATTTTGCATAGTCTAACAACCTTTTTGTTCAATCAGGGGACAATGGCATTAGCATGTCTTGGTTGATTATACAGGTCCTTTCTTTTATAAATGAAAAAGTATTTTCCAGTGCTCCACTTGCAATCCCTTCAATAGGAGCCTGCACTTAGTAATTACAATTTAAAGAGACAATTTTCAGGAATTATCTTGCAGAACTCTTGGAAAGTAGGGTTGTCTGTTGATGTCAATGGCTGTGCTTTGTTTCAGTCCACCACGAGTGCCAAAAGTGTCTATTATCATCCCAAATATCTCCCCAACAAAACAAGTCCTTATTTGTTCATCTTTTGCCGGAAAAGAGCAACAGTAGCTCAACATTTACTGGAAAAGAGTGACAGTAGCTCAACTTGTCTATGCTTTTGGAGTTTCTTGAGACAGATTTTAAACATTAGGGGCTTATACCTGTGGGTTTAATGATACTAGTCGCCTCATTTGCCAAAATTATATAAAGTGTGCAAGAAAATAAAATTGAAAGCAATGAAATTGAAATCGAAATGCTTTGAATTAAAATTCTAAATGTAAAAATTGTGTTTGCTGTACTAAAATGATAAAAACCAAAATCCACACAACTAAGGAATCCCAAAGAAATTTACAGTGGAATTTATTTTAGAATATGGACCTTGAGTGTAGTAAATTAATTTGAATGAAAGCAAAATTTCACGACCATACCCATAGCATACCACGTGCATAAACTGGAAGCAAGAGAACCCTTCGCCCTCGTCTTAGGGAAATTGTATAATGGAAATCGTTCATTTATGCAATTGAAAGCTAACAAAACTACTTGGAGAGCAGGAGCTTCAGCAAATGAGTATTATTGATGGAATTAGTAGAATAGTATATTCTGGAAATGAGACTACAATAAACAAAATTTTAGTGAAGAACCTCCCGTTTACATTTTGTTTCAGGAGCCTTATTTATAAAACACCAAGGTCACCCTTGATCGTTTAGTTTTGATGGGTTCCTTTTTACTTTGAAAAGGTAATAAATTTTAGAAATTACCTCACACAATAAAACCCTTTTAATGTCTATTTCATAAAGTTTTGCAACTTTATAAATATATCGTTGATAATTATGACTTAACCATATCAAAAGGAGCAATATTTTGCATTTATCACTAAGAACATTCCCCTCATTCTTCAGTGCTAACGGCAGTCACCAAACTCTTATTGATTGAAGACTGGTAGCGGCTAACTGTACCTGCAAAATCCTTGAAACTGGAAGAGACAGAGGTGTAGAAATGATCCTCAGAAACACAATCAAACAACCTGTGAGTGACTTTGAGAACAAAATGTAAACAAACTAAGCTAGATACCAAGTAATTATGCCTATAGGCATTCTACAATGGCAGCGGTGAATGTAATGTAGTGAGTTGCACACTTTTATATTTGACCTTAAATTTGAAGGCCATTTGGCTGTCACTTAGATGTTTTTTCTGTGTCTTTGGAGAAGTCAATCGAATAATTGTAATATCTTGGCCACACAGTGTAGTTTGGACTCCTTTTTTCCAAATTTTTTTTTTCGAGTTCGACATAGTAATGTAGCTAGATGGATGCCCTTTGTCAGTAGACAGTGGAAAATTGGCCGAGAAGGGAATGGACTTATCAGTCAATGTGTTATGTGAAAAATCCAAAATAAGAACCTTGAGATTGATATCTCTTGGCATATTTCAAATAAGTTTATTTACGATATTTGTACCAGTTACTCATGCAGGTTGAGAATATGCAGCATGGAAGGTGGTGAGAATGATGTGACAAGTGTGCAATGTAAAAGCTATTGGGGTGAAGCTGGTTCAATGAGAGGATTTGAACTCAACCTTGTGTAACAACAAATTTCTGAGAATTCTGTGCGATAATAGCAGTGGATTTCTTGACACTTCTTCTGCCTCATTGAATAGTTTTATCAAATCATCTTTGCCGGTGATGAGGTCTATGCAATTGCTTTGTTCTTCTGCAGCTCTATGACCTGTGATCTGCAATGATGGCTGGTTTTATTTAAAAAAAATTCTAAACCTCTCCTCAATCTTTTGTCTTCTTTCATAATGTTATAGTCTTAACCTCTGCGTGTTTTGAAGATGAAATAATTTGTTTTGGATGAAGGTAAAACAGATTAATTTTTTAGCTATAAAGCCCTTTTAAAACTGTATGTGTGGAGAATCGAGATGAATGGAGAGCTTAAGGCTTAAAGAGTTTGTAGTTTTAGACAAGCTTTCATTTCACCCTGTGATGACAAGTGTATGATGTGGATTGACTTGGAAGGATAATAACAGCGGGCCAAGTTTTCCTTAAATCTTTCAAGCCTTTCTTCACCCACGCTCCCTATCCTTTTCATGCTGCAGCTAGGACAGATGGAATGAGGTTATTGGGTGCAAGAAAAAGAAACAAAAGGAGACATTATACTTGAGTTTCTTCATAGACCTTGTAATATTAATCTGAAGTCTCTTGGCGCTGTCAGATAGCGTGAGAAGATTGAGAAGGAAAATATATTGTCCAAGTGTGAAATTGCTTGCATCTATTAAAGTTTCTTGTATTTCTTAACCGCATCTTCATTTGAGACTGCATACGGTCTTGATTGACAAGTGGTAATTTCCTAAGTTGAGGGAAAATGTCTGAATGGAGGCTATGAAAGCTTAGGTAACATTTCAAAAATTCATCTTTATTTTAATCCTCATGCCTTCTGCTGGGGAGAATAATGATTTGAAAGGAGACTGGCCACTTTAAGGGTGCTCGATGAATTTTAAGGGTCTAGTCTTTAAAACCTTAAATTCTCTTTGTACTTTTTCAATGACCAAATTGTTTCCCATTGGCTTGTGGAGCATGGAAGGCCTAAGAGTTAAAGCATTCAGCCCGGCTTAAATTTTTTCTTCAAACTTTCTTTCCTTCCCAATGCAATAGTTGAAGGATAAGTTTGAAAAGGAGGGAATCATAGGTTTTTGACTAATGAAGTTTTAGACATTCAACAGTCCAAGAATATCAGTCCCTTTTTCCCAGGTTATGACATGTGTTGTTTGATGAGTGGGTGTGAGAAGAATGGGTGTAGATGGAATAGGCAAGAGCATAAGAGGAGGTCACCGTGGATTGAACAAGAAAGAAGGGTAGTAGGTGAATGAGTAAGATAGAAAATTGATAGCTTGAATGGAGACGGAACAAGAATTAGGTAGTGTGGGTTTATGTGCCCTTTTGACCTTAAAATAACATCCCCCAACCCATATTGCCATGTGATATGCACAGTATATTGAGTTTGGCTACCTGAGGATGAAACTTACTTGTCAATGTGGTTAGAGGAGAACAGATGGCATGGCAGATATAAGTGTTGGTAGCAAATGAGAATAGAGGTTTAAGGGTTGACATGGGCTGAGAAAAGGAAATGAAGGAGCATTGTTTGTAGCAGTGAAGAACTCAATGACACTCGCTCTTTGTATTTAGCATATTCTTGAGGTGAGGCTTGGAGGAGACGACACTCTTGAAAAAGTTAAGACTTCACAATTTCCCACTCAACAGGTGGCAGCTTGTGTTTGAATGAGAGGAGTGTTAAGGTGATATGGCAGTGGTAGAATTTTAAGATGCTTAGAACTGTTGTGATACTCCATCCGAGGCTGCCAAGTGAAATGGTTTTGATGACAGCAAAACTGAAAGGAGAGATGCATAAAGAACGTTTGATACTATAAAGTGAAAGAGAAACATTATGGTAATGGTAGCCAACAGGATTATGGGATGTCAGTTAAATAAAAAATATAATTAATGAATGAAAGCTCAAAACTTTACTCGCCTTTTCAACATGACACTTATTAGACCCAAATTCACCTTGTATAGGACAAAGATGCATCCCAACAACTCAAAACAACATATTGAAAGTATGAGGATAAGGGATTCAAGGTTTAAAATATTCCATGCCTATAGTATTGCAGGCTTAAAGTCAAAACCTCTCCAAGATAAAATTTTAAATATGACTTGAATTTTTTTAGCATTAACCATTCCACACATGATCAATGTTGGAAAAAGGGTTCCTATTGCTTTTCTCCAGGAGCTTAGACAATGTAGAATATTTGTTGGTGTTATGCACGCTCTTGACAAATGTGAGGAAGTTTGATTGAATCCCATGCTTCTTCAAACTAATGGTCAAGTCCTCTCTTGTTTGTTGAGCCTGTTTTTGGGAGGCTTTGTCTTGGCTGAGGAAGAGGAGTCCTCTTATTATAATTATATATGTGAATGAGTGGAACCTTTGAGTGAAAGGACCTTTAATTCGTCTGGTAAACAAAAGTCATACTTTTCTATCTCGCGTTATCATTGTCTTTGGGCTTATATCTTGCAGTCCACTTGTTCACCCCTTCCCATTGCTTTAACACACAGGGAGGAGGGCTGAACAACTTCACTGTATGGATGGCAAGGCCCTCTTATTGATTGAAACTTACCTTTCTGCCTGTAACGTTTGCTAGAATTTGAAATGTGAAAGAGAATCTTGCCCATCAAAGGAATATTTTGTTCACTTGGGTTTGTGTGAAACATTCATGATTCTTCCTACATGTCCCGCTTCCTCCACTTGACCTCTTCTCTTTGTTTAGGTCATTGTGAGACAACCCTTATGATCTTTGTTAGCTAAAACTTTCGAACTATTGATTGAGTGCCTAAAGGCCCTCAACCTCCTACTGGACGAAAGCATAAATGCCCTTCATCATGAGAGGGAGAACCTTGATCTATTGATCAAGTGTTTAAATGCCCTAATGCCTTGACTCATTGAAACCAACTTCATTTAGGTCGTTGTCTAGTCCTTGGATGCTTAAATGAAGGAAATGCAATGCGAATTAGATCCATAAGTGCCCTTATGTTGACGACACGACCTTTAGGCATTGTCATGACTATAGTATTACACTGCCTATAGTATTGCATGCTTAAAGTTGAAACCTCTCTAAGATAAAATTTTAAATACGACTTGAATTTTTTTAACATTAACTGGTCAATGCATGATTAATGTTGGAAAAAGGGTTCCCTTTGCTGCTCTCTAGGAGCTTAGACAATGTAGAATAGTTTTTCGTGTTACGCATGCTCTCAACGAATGGGAGAAGGCTTGATTGAGTCCCATGCTTGTTCAACCTAAAGGTGGAGTTCTCTCTTGTTCGTTGAGCCCTTTGTTGGGAGGCTTTGCCTTGGATGAGGAAGAGGAGCTCTCTTATTATAATTATATATGTGAATGAGTGGAACCTTTGAATGAAAGGTTTGGTAAACGAAAGTCTTACTTTTCTATCTTGCGTTATCATTATCTTTGAGCTTTTATTTGCTAATTCACTTGTTCATCGTCTCTTTACTCTTAAGCACATGGAGGATAGACCAACAAATTTAATGTATGGATGGCAAGGCCTTCCTATCGATTGAAACTTAACTTTCGACCTGTAACGTTTTCCAGAATAGCGGAACCATTTTGAAACGTGAAAGAGGAATCTTGCTCATCAAAGCAACATTATGATCTACCGCATTTTCTTGATTGGGTCTGTGTGAAACATTCAAGATTCTTATTATATGTCCTGCTTCGTCTCTACTTGACCTCTTCTCCTTGCTTGGGTGCTTGTGAGACAAGTTCTCATATCATTGTCAACTAAAACTTTCAAACTATTGATCGAGTGCCTAAAGGCCCTCCACATCCAATTGAGCGAAAGCGTAAATACCATTTGATGGGAGAGGGAAAACGTTGATCTATTGATCAAGTGTCTAAAGGCCCCAATACCGTGGCTCATTCAAACCAACTTCATTTAGGTCGTTGTCTAGTCCTTGGATGCATAGTTGAAAGCAAATGCAATGGTGAACCGGATGCATAAGTGCCCTTATGTCGACGAGAGGGCCTTTAGGCACGATCATGACTATAATATTGCACGCTTAAAGTTGAAACCTCTCCAAGATAAAATTCTAATTACTTCTTGAATTTTTTTAACATTAACCATTCCATACATGATCAATGTTGGAAAAAGGGTTCTTATTGTTGTTCTCTAGAGCTTTGATGATGTAGAATATTTGTTGGTGTTACACATGCTCTTGACGAATGTGAAAGGCATGATTAAGTCCTATGCTTCTTCAACCTAAAGGTGGAGTCCTATCTTATTCGTTGAGCCCTTTGTGGGGAGGCTTTGTCTTGGCCAAGGAAGAGAAGCACTCTTATTATAATTATATATGTGAATGAGTGGAACCTTTGAACGAAAAACTTGTAATACGTTCAATAAACAAAAGTCTTACTTTTCTATCTTGCATTGTCATTGTCTTTGAGATTTTATCGCGCAATCCACTTGTTCAACCCCTCCCCAATGCTTAAACACAGGGAGGAAGGTCGAACAACTTAACTGTATGGATGGGAAGCCCTTCCTCTTGATTGGAAATTACCTTTCTGCCCATAACATTTGTTCTAATAGTGGAACTGTTCCGAAACGTTAAAGTGGAATCTTGCTCATCAAAGGAACATTATGATCTACCACATTTGCTCACTCAAGCTTTTGCGAAACATGCAAGATTCTTATGAGGTGTTCACTTCCTCTCTACTTGACTTCTCCTTATTCGGGTGATTGTGAGACAAATCCTATCATTGCCAGCGAAAACTCTCTAACTATGGATCGAGTGCCTAAAGGCCCTCCACGTCGTATTGGACGAAAGCATAAATGCCCTTTGTTGGGAGAGGGAAAACCTCAGTTAATTGATCATGTGTTTAAAGCTCCTAATGCTCCGACTCATTTAACCTACATTTAGGTCATTGTCTAGTCCTTCAATGCACAGGTGAAGGAAGATGTGATGGTGAACCGGATACATAAATGCCCTTATCTCGACGAGAGGGCCTTTAGGCACTATCATGACTATATAGTATTGCACACTTGAAGTTGAAGCCTCTCCAAGATAAAATTTTAACTACTGTTTGAATTTTTTTAATATTAACCATTCCATTCATGTTCAATGTTGGAAAAAAGGTTCCCATTATTGTTCTCCATGACCTTAGATGATGTAGAATATTTGTTGGTATTGCGCATGCTCTTGACGAAGGGAGAAGGCTTGATTGAGTCCTATGCTTCTTCAACCTAAAGGTGGAGTCCTATTATGTTCGTTGAGCCCTTCTTCGGGAGGCTTTGTCTTGGCTGAGGAAGAGGAGCCATGTTATTATAATTATATACGTGAGTGAGTGGAACGCTTGAATGAAAGAACCTTTAATACGTTCGGTAAACAAAAGTCTTTCTTTTCTATCTTGTGTTAACATCGTCTTTGAGATTTTATCTTGCAATCCACATGTTCATCCCCTCCCCAATCCTTAAACACAAAGGGAGGAGGACCAAACAACTTTACTGTATGGATGACAAGCCCTCCCTATTGATTAGAACTTACCTTTCCGCTTGTAACATTTGTTAGAATAGTGGAACTGTTTTGAAATGTGAAAGTGGAATCTTGCTCATCAAAGGAACATTATGATCTACCACATCTACTCACGGGTTTGTGTGAAAATGCAAGATTCTTACTACATGTCCCACTTCCTCTCCACTTGACCTCTTCTCCTTGTTTGGGTGATGGTGAGACGACTCCTTGGATCATTGTCACTTAAAACTCTTAAAATGTTGATCAGTGCCTCAAGGCCCTCCACGTCCTATTGGATGAAAGCATAAATGCCCTTCATTGGGAGAGGGAGAACCTCTATTTATTGATCAAGTGTCTAAAGCCCCTAATGCCTTGACTCATTAAAACTAACTTCATTTAGGTCATTGTCTAGTCTTTAGAAGCATAGGTAGTCCTTAGAAGCATAGGTGAATGTAGATGCAATGGTGAACCAAATGCATAAGTGACCTTATGGTGATGAGAGGCCCTTTAGGCACTGTCATGACTATAATATTGCACACTTAAAGTTGAAACCTCTCCAAGATAAAATTATAAATACAACTTGATATTTTTTGACATTAACCATTCCATGCATGATCAATGTTGGAAAAAGTCCCATTGTTGTTATGCAAGCTCTCAACGAGTGGGAGAAGGCTTGATTGATTCCTATGCTTCTTCAATCTAAAGGTGGAGCCCTCTCTTGTTCGTTAAGCCCTTTGTCAGGAGGCTTTGTCTTGGCCGAAGAAGAGGAGCCCTCATGTTATAATTATACACGTGAATGAGTGGAGCCTTTGAATTAAAGGACCTTTAATATGTTTGGTAAACAAAAGCCTTACTTCTCTATCTCGCATTATCATTGCCTTTGAGCTTTTATCTCACAACCCACTTGTTCATCCCTTCCCTACTGCTTAAACACGTTGGGAGGAGGGCTGAACAACTTTACTCTATGGATGACAAGGTCTTACTATCAATTGGAACTTACCTTTCCTCTTATAATGTTTTACTAGAATAGTGGACCTGTTTTGAAATGTGAAAGAGGAATCTTGCTCATCAAAGGAACATTATGGTATACCACGTTTGTTCACTTGGGTTAATGCAAAACATTCAAGATTCTTAGTATATGTCCCACTTCCACTCCACTTGACCTCTTCTCCTTGTTCATGTGATTGTGAGACAACTCCTTGGATATTTGTTTGTTAAAACTCTCAAACTATTGATCGAACAGCCTTCACGTCTTATTGGACGAAAGCATAAATGTCCTTCGTCAGCAAAAACTCGATCTATCAATCAAGTGTCTAAAGGCCGCAATGCCTTGATTCATTCAAACCAACTTCATTTAGGTACTTGTCTAGTCCTTGGACACATAAGTGAAGACAAATGCAATGGTGAACCGGATGCATAAGTTCCCTTATGCCGACGAGAGGGCCTTTAGGCACTAGCATGACTAATGCGGGAGAAGAAGTCGAGGGAATCTAACATTCTTGTGAAACTCTTATCAATAGATAGGGACTAAACACGCCTCTTACTTCTCTTACGGAATTGAGTTGGGCTGGTTCTACAATCATATGAATGGTGATTTTCTAGTGAGGTTTCTTGCTCTCGACAAAGGGCATTTATTCTCTTGATCTTCAGATTGAGTTCTTCCCTCTCTTGTTGGTTGAGGCCCAACAATATTTTACTTAAAGGCACTTGATTGATGAAAGGGCCTTTAGGTACTTGGCCTTTGTGTCAAGGATCAAAGTAGAGATGATCCTTTATTCATTAACCCATTGGGGCGCGAGCAATCATATTACCTCTCACTTGCATTTACTCTTGTATGCAATTGTAAACAAGGCTCTTTCGTCAGCAGACCTTGTTATCATATCTATCAAGTAGTTGGGAAAGGCCAATTGGATGAAAAGGATGGTTTTCCCTCGATCTTCTTGACCTAAAGGTCAAGTTCCTAAATGCCCTTATATTAATGGAGTGTTTAAAGGCCCTTAGCCTAGACAACGGTTCCTGAATTCTCAATCAAGTGTTTCACAAGTTTCCATCCAACCGAAGGAGTACACACTTGAATGATACACTCAATTGATAAATCGAGGGCCTTTAAGGACTTGGAGTGTAAGTGTAGCTTATCATTGTTGTTGACTAACAGGGAAGGTGTGAGCACAACTAACCTCGTCGCTCAACTGACGACGGAGAGGGATTCAACCTATCCCAATGAAGGGGAGGATGGCGGGGAAGTCAAAAGGAGAGGGTACTTGATCGATAGATTCAAGCAACTCATGTTACTTAAACAATGGGAGAGTACTTGACCTTCAAGCTGAGGTCTTCACACTTATGAACTTAAGGGTCAATTCCTCTCTTGTTTGTTGAGCCCTTTATTGGGAGGCAGTCTTGGTTGGGAAAGAGAAGCCCTCTTATCATATACGTGAATGAGTAGGGCCTTTGGACGAAAGATCCTTTAGTACGCTAGGTAACCAAAAGTCTTATTTCTCTCTCTAGCCTTATCTCTATCTTTAAGCTTTCACCCCCCACCACCACTTGTTCACCCCCCACCACCACTTGTCCACATTGGGAGAAGGGCCAGTCAACCTTGTTATATGGATGACAAGGCCTTCCTATCGATTGGAACTTACCTCTCCACCTATAACTTTTTTTAGAATGGTGGAACCGTTTTGAATCATGAAGAAGAAATCTTGCTCATTGAATGAACATTATTATCTATCACACTTGCCCACTTGGGTTCATGTTAAACATTCCAGGTTTTCACTACATGTCCCACTTCTCCTCTTGGTCTCCTCTCCTTGTTCGGGTGATTGTGAGACAATTCCTTGGGTTATTGTCAACTAAAGCTCTCGATCTATTGATGGAGTGCCTAGAGGCCCTCTTCGTCCTATTGGACGAAAGCATAAATATCTTTCATTAGTAGAGGGAGAACCTCATCATATTGATCAAGTGCCTGAAGGCCCTAATACTATGATTCATTCAAACCAACTCTATTTAGTTCATTGTTGAGTCCTTGGATGCATAAGTGAAGGCAAATGCGGTGGTGGATCAAATGCATAAAAATACTCTTATGTCTGCTAGAGGGCCTTTAGGCACTTGACATTAGGGCCTTTAGGCATTGTTATGACTAAAGAGGGAGAGGAAGTTGAGGGAATCAAACGTTTTTGTGAAATTCTGATCAATAGACATGGAACAAACCCATGTATCTTGCTTCCCTTATTGAATCGACGTGGGCCGATTTCACAGTCATATGACTAGTGTTTTTCTTGTGAGGCTCTCTTTTTTGATAAAGGGCATTTATGTTCTTGATCTTGAGGTCTAAGCCTTCACTCTCTGGTTGGTTGAGGCCTAAAAACATTTTACTTAAAGGCACTCGATCAACAATAGGGTTTTTAGTTCAAGGATAGAAGAAGGGATGCTCCTCAATGCTTCAACCCATTGGGGGTGAGCAGTCTTATTACCTCCCACTTACCTGCATTTACTCTCGCATGCAATTGCCAATAAGGTGCTATTGTTCAAGGATAGAGGAAGGGATGCCAATAAGGTGGGGTTTTTAGTTCAAGGATAGAAGAAGGGATGCCAATAAGGTGGGGCTTTTAGTTCAAGGATAGAAGAAGGGATGCTCCTCAATGCTTCAGCTCCTTAGGGGTGAGCAGTCTTATTACCTCTCACTTACCTGCATTTACTCTTACATGCAATTGCCAATAAGGTGCATTTGTAAGTGGACCTTCCTATCATTTCAATCAATCGGTTGGGAAAGGCCAATTGGGTGGACGTAGAGGTTTTCCCTTGATCTCCTTGACTTGGGGTCGAGTGCCTAAATGTCCTTATATTGATTGAGTGTTTGAAGGCACTTGGCCTAGCTAATAGTTCTTGAATTCTTGACCAAGAGTTTCACCGGTCCCCATCCAAATGAAGGAGCACACATTCGATGGATAGATCTAAGGCCTTTGGGCCCTTGGAAAGGGAATGTAGAAAATGATTCTTGTCAACCAACTAGGGGGGTTTGAGTACATCGAACCACTTGCAACTCAACTGATGAAAGAGGGAGGGAGATTCAAACTCTCCTAAGGAAGGGGAGAAAGACAAGGAAGTCAAAAAGAGAGGGTACTGGATCAATAGATTGAAACTACTCGTGTTATTCAACCAGTGGTAGAGTACTCGACATTCAGGTCGAGGTCTTCTCTCTCTTGACGAAGGGGGCCCTTTAAGGTTGGCGACTTGGGCAGGGTGGAGACAAAAGTAACACTTGAGAGTTTGACATTACTTGCTGAAAGAGAACCAAATGCTTTAGTTGGGTGTGGGAAGACTATGGTGAAGATGACGACCTTTAATGTCTATTGCACCAAATTTATTTGTAAGGCACAAACAATACAAATTGCTTATATTTTCTCCGCATAGTATAATCTTGTAGTTGTCAAGGCTAGAAACAAAAGAGCACTGGTACAATTAAAATGCGCATGAAAAGAAGATGCATGAGAGAAAGGTTGATGGGTGAAAAATACAATGATAAATCAATGGTTGAATGTGAGCATCAGCAATGAATGAAGACAGGTATAACTGAGCAGAGGACGTTAAAACCAAGTCATTGTATTTTCCTTTCTTTTGTTTTTCAATAATCCATCATTTCTTTTTCAAGAGGCTTCGTCATTTGCAAATTCTAATCATTGATGCGACACACATAACCAATGAGAAGATGACTATTAATGTAGTGCCAGCAATAAATTAAGATGAAAAAAAAATGAAAAAAAATAGTGTGAAGTGCATTGAATGGGAGTGGGTGGAAGCAGTGATCGAATCCACGTGAAGGCATGTGGTCTTCCTGACAAAACGCATGGGCCTCCTGAAAACCTGTAAACATTTCATTTCCCTGGCATAAAAATAATTTGATTTTATTTGAGATCCGGAGGGATGGATCACGCAGAAACCCAAGGAAACATTGTAAGTTTAGCAGTATTTGGGTAGTTACAGCAAGGGCAGGAGAGAGGCGGTTACAATGGAGGCTGCGAGAAACAATTTCTGGGTATTTTGTTGGACCCAAACATCTATGTTTTTATTAGCTCCCTCTCAGACGTATAAAAGAGAGCGTACGTTGGCTTTGGGTGCATGGAAAATGCTTTGGTTTCAAGGAAAAAAATGTTTTGTTGAAGGTGTGTTGGCACCAGGAGAGTGCAAAACATATTTCAGAATCCCTTTGGCAACTATGCCCTTCTTGCGTTTATATAAGAGTTTGGTTGGGGTGCATGAATTGTTTGAAAATACCTTAAAACAGGGTATGGACATCCATCAAAGCATAAAAGATAGAGGAATTTTGTCAGACGTGTAGTTGCAATGATTTGGTAGTCATGGATGCTAGACGTGGGTGCATATACATGGCATGTGAACTGTTTGACAGAGTGCCCAAAGAGATATGGCCTTGTGGAGTCAATGGCTGCAGGATATGCACAAAATGGGTTTGTTGAAAAGGCTTAGAAATTTTAGAGCAAATGCAATTGATAGGCTTAAAGCCAAAGTCCACATTTACCAGTATACTCATGCGAAGCAGCCTCATTCCAGGCAAACAGTGTTTTGTGAAATCACCTCACCAAATCTCACAAACAAATGCCCGTCAAAAGCGCTGCTTGTGCTCCCTGCAACATCTCTATGCATACCATCTGCATATGCATTCGAATACCTCATTTTTCTTTTTCTCATGAAATCGAGCCACGTCAACCAAGCTCTGTCACTTGACATTTTCGCCCATTTTACTCCCCAAAATCCACCATAAATCGTTTGGAAAGCAGCTCCAGTAATAATGTGGCTCCTACTTGACGGAAGTGTACAATAGGCATGTAGAACTTTGATAAATCTTGGGTGTTAGTGGATTTGCCTCGTCAGAAAGATGATGTGTCGTCCATTGGGCGAAAAGGGTTTGTCCATAAACCTACTGGTGCGTTGTTGGAGGTAGCAATCAACTTGGAATCCTTATCCGTTGAGTGCCTGTTACAGGTAGACCAAGATGACTTGGAAATGGGCAGTTGGACTTCCCGAGAATGCATTTTTGTAGAGGAAATTGAGGGAACAGTTAATGCTAGCAATCTGTATCCTGTTCCTAAGGATGCTAGTACTTTTGTTCGTTTCTCAGTTATGCCACAGGATCATCTGAACTATGCACTGACCTGGATATGCACAAATGGTTTCTAGTTGGGTTCGAGTTGTTTTAAGGAGCTTGAGATGGGGATTGAACTACTGGTGCCTGAGTTGTATTTGATATTTGGTCTCTTGGAGCGTGAGGAGGAGAAGGTCTTTCTTCACTACCACTAGGCTTCTAACCATAGTTACCTAAGACTCCGGGATGGCGGGACGTCGGGACTTAGGGACGGGGTTTCCGGGACGGCAAATTTTTTTGAAAATTTCGGGACGGCTAATAATTATTTATTTATTTATTTATTTTACAAATATAACATGAATAAAGAATAATTCAATAACCTAATGATTAATACAAGAAAGTTTGAATATTGTAACCAGTAACCACTAATGATTAATCCAATTATTCATCACATAAGCCAAGGCCCAAAATGCTACAGCTATATATATTATATTCAATGTTCAAAACTTCAACATGACAATGAAAGACTAAATAGTAAATAGTAAAGCTGAAAATTTAAAACAAGTCTTAGTCTTACTCTTCAATAATCAACATGAGAAGAGTACAACTACACCCACATTACATATGCTACGAAATATTATGTCATGTCTCATAACCAAAATGACATTACATAACCCAAAATGACAAGTGACAAGTACAACTCAAAAAATCACTATCAGAGCCCTCCGAAGGAACTGTTGCAAACCGCTCCTCCTCACTAGGAGTATCTGTATCAATGTCATCTACATCTGCAAAGGAGATATCAACCAGTCCTCGCTGCTCCTGATCTTCATCAACCTGCCTTGCATCCTCAGGATCCACATCCCACCGCAATGCTGGGCTCTCCTTGTACGTAGGTGTCTTGCGATCCATGAGACGCAAGGCACTATGTACAACAACAAGTTTCTCTGCTTTCTTAGAGGTAAGTCTGTTCCTCTTAAGAGAGTGGATCCACCCATATGTTGACCAATTCCTCTCAGAAGCAGAGGAACTAGAAACCTGTGAAAGAAGACGAATAACAAGTGTATGTAGCAATCCTGCATGTCCATATAATCGCCACCAACTAACTGGACTCTCATGTGCCAATGTGGTCCTGTCTATCTTTGATGATTTTTTGTAGCCATCCAGATAAGCGAACTGAGCCAATCAGTTCTGGACTCGTGAAGCATCCTCTGCATTATCAGTTCTGACTCGTGAAGCATCCTCTGCATTATACTACATTTTTTTTAGGGCTTTCAAGAAACCCTTCCCCACCTCCTCATCATCTACTGGGAGAACTCTGCCAGGCCTCTCAACATACCACTTCGGATTTAGTGCATATGCAGCCATGTGTAAAGGAGTGTTCAACTTCTCCCATCTCCGCTCAATGATAGGCTGAATATGCTGATGGTAGAACTCCAAGGTGGGGTCCCTTGCTCAAACAACAGCCTTCATCAGGCCAAGCATACTATCAATACATTCGTATATCTCACCAAGGCTAGGGCTCTCAGAATCCCCATATTTTATCACACTGAAAATTGGAGATATTATGGATGTGATATATCTCACATCTATCCAAAATGTTTCATTCACCACAATTGCTTTCACCTTCTTCCCCTGCTCTGTCTTCGACCCATCCCACCTAGACCACTCTGATGTCATGACCATGCACTGTAATGATTCCTGCAACTCAGCCATCCTATCCAACAAAATAAAATATGATGCAAAACGTGTGTCCATTGGCTTGAGGAATTCCTTCCTCGAAAAGCTACGGAAGAGTGCCAATGACGTATGGTGGTTGCAGATGAACATCTGCACATCTCTAGCATCAACCACTACATTTTTGACCCAATCAATTTTTCCAATATCTTTTAGTGCATTGTTCATGGCATGCACACAACATGGGGTCCAATATATATGTCGGTAATGAGCCTCGACAAGCTTACCTGCTGCCCTGCACACATATGCTGCATCTGTAATAACCTGCACAACGTTGGCAGGGCCAACCTCCTCAATAGCATCTCGCAAAATGGTGAATTGGAACTTTGCATCCTTCTTCTTCCTTGAACAATCAACTGCCCTCAAAAAGTAAGGACCCTCTCTGCATGAAACAATGATATTTATGAGTGGGTGGTGTCTGATATCTGTCCACCCATCCATGATGATGCTGCAACCGTGAGAGACCCATGTGCTCCTCATTTCCTCCATCAGTAAATTAACCTTGGAATAGTTCTTATCCAAGATTGTGGTTCTCAACTTCGTGTCTCCTGGGGGCACATAACTCACACTTGCTTTGGCTATCTTAGCCACAGCCTCCTTGAAATAAGGAGAGCGAGCAACATGAAATGGAATGCCAGTAGCAAGAAAGAATTTTCCAATGGCATCATCAGCCTCCTCCCTAGCCTTTGTATCATACATATCAACAAGTGGATTGGAGGCCACAACCTTCCTCTTCCCCCTACTACTACCAAAAGCATCCAATTCAGACACCTCATAAGATGCACCTGTAACACTACCGATATTAATTCTCACAGCACTAGAAGGGGTGCCAGTGCCACTAACATGACGGCCACGAACTTCTGGAACCTTTTCCATCATATCTCCATTATACAACCTCACCATTTCTGCCCTCTCTTCAAGTGATAGCTGTCCACACATGCCTACACCTTTCCCCGCAATGTGCAATAAATGTGCATTCAACCTAGTAATGCTGCTTGACCAAGATAATGAGCAAATGTTGCATTTCCATGTTTTAGTGCCCCCTGAAATGTTTGATCTAGGACCCTGCATAATTTGACCAAATTGTTTCAAAGGTTTTTTCTTATCAAAAGGCCCCCTATCATACTTTTTCAACATTTTGGAGGGGCAACTGAACTTGTCCACACTCCCCTGTGAACTAGTAGCAGTATTAGGTGTTTGTGACTGTGTTCCTTCTCCTTGCACATCCATTTCAACCTCATATTCAGCTTGATAATCACTATCGGAACTCATTTTGAAGCTGCAATAATTAAAATACAAAACAATATAACTATACAATACAATAAAACAATGAATGCAATTTTTGAATACATTTAAAAATAAAAATAAACAGCGATAAATACATTTAAAAAAAAAGCAGCGATGAATACATTTAAAAATTAAAAAAAACAAACAATAAAAAAACCCTCCCTTTATGCTTTATCTCATTCCATCACGTGCTAATCCAAATAGGAAAAAAAAATACAAGCAAATGCAATGCCTTCACTTTCAACTTTGCATTTGGAAATTAAAAAAACAAAACAAAGAATGGTGGTAAATTAGTAATGTATGTACATACCTTTTGCTCTTGCTCTTGCTCTTGCCTTCTCTCTTTTTACTCTTGCTCCTCTTTTTTTTGCTCTTGCTTGGTGTGATTAGAATGAGTATGAAATGCTCTTTTTATAAGTTTTTTTGTTGCTTTTAGGGTTAGGTCATGTTAGTTTTAGTTAGAATGCATTAAAAGTTTAAGAAAATATTTAAAAAAACATAAAAATGTTAAAAAAAGGCATAATCACCTTGGCTGCCGCGTGAAAGCCATTGGGGACGCTGTGATGTCCCTGGGACGTCATGGCATCCCCAACGGCGCACTCGTCTACAGTACGCACCCAGGACGTCCCGGGTGCGTTTTGATTTTTTAGGGGATTCCCCGGGATGTCCCCCTTTTTTTTTGGAAATGGGAACGGCAGGGAAACGTCCCGTCCCTGTCCCCAAGTCCCCGAGACGTCCCGGATGTGCTGCTGATGCCTGGGACGCGTCCCCGCGTAACAATGCTTCTAACCCGTGCAAAATAAGAGCTTTGCAATGAGATATGTGTATTAAATGTGGCAACTTAGATTAACACGACAAGTGGTTGTCGGGTTGGTTAGAAGGATTCAAATATCCTAAACAAGGATTTGTCTTGAATGGTCCAAAATAGAGGGGTTTTTGATGCCTGCGGACTAATGGATTACTAAAAGAGAGATGAAGCTTGAGGAATGCGGGTGAACTTGCCTGGAGAACCTCGTGCACTGTGAATGTTAATATTGTCAGGCATGGTCTCCTTACCTTTTTCTTTCATAATTTTTCGTAAATTTGGTTCTTCATTTGCGATAAAATAGAAACATTAAACCACTGGATAATCTTACAAATGGATATGTAACCAAATTTAAATAGTGTAAGAAAATAAAACTCCACCTTGTAATTTTTTTGAAACCAATTTATAATTTAAACATTAATTGTACTCACTACCATAAACTTATACAATTATTACTAGAATATATGAATTAGGTGCTCATGCATCTAGTGGTGTCAGCGAGAGTTAGATGATGTCATCAAATCAAACAATCCATTTGCCTACCTTACAAAGTTAGAAAAAATGTAATATCCAAGACTCGCAAAACAACACTCGGATCCCCGTAAAAGATATGTCAAGCATTTTATGTGTTTCTTGTTATGTAGAGAGTCACGTCAAGTATTAGCTTGACTTCGTTTTACGGTTTTTGCTATCTTCACCGCTTCTCTAGGAGCTCTTGTTACTCTGTTTTGTACCTTGTAGGGAGTTGTTAAAACTGAAAAGTTAGCTTTTGTTTTGACCCGCCGTTTGAACCCTGAACAATGAAATACTTGTCGAACTTCGCAAACCTCTATTATTTTTAGTAAACAATTGCCTTGAAACCTTTGGTTCAGGAAAATCACATCTTGTCGTTTAGTTTGGCAAAGGCATTTTGTAGGCCTCTTGTTGCAGTTTTGACTAGGTCAAATTGGACCAATTACAACCGGTGGCTCTGGAATACATGTCATCATTTCAAACCCATTTGTCAGTTCTCAATCCCATTGACTCTTACGAATTCCCCATTTATAGGGGAACTTGTAGGAAATTTATCATTTCACGTTCGTCCATCGAACGCTAGTTTTGGATGTGGTTTTCTGAGCCCTCGAGCTAACTTTTGATCGTTTGCAACTAGGCCAATTATGACCAATGGCCTCGCAAAATTGGCCGCCTATCGCAAACCGTTTATCAGTTCCGAATTCTATCAGTTCCTTTGAATTCTTGGTGTATAGAAGGACACGTAGAAATTTACCCATGGTGTGTTTTCTCATCTGAAGACAACGTTTGAAAGTGGTTTCTTAGCCTCCGAGCCTAAATTGAATGTTTTTGCAACTAGCAGGAAAACATAAAAATAAAGTTGTAGGACACCCTATGGGGTTATCAAACCACCGTGGAAACATTTTGACACTTGTAAATAACAGTTTGGAACTCTATCTTGTGACTTGTGAAATTGAACTTTTGGTAAAATAATGTTTCTCTCTTCCCTATCTCTTTCTCTCCCTTGGTTAAGAAATGAAGTGAAATGAAATGAAATCAATACATGTCTCTAACCCTCTCCTTTCGAATGCAAATTATTATTATTATGTAAATGGAAAACTAAAAACATTAATTATGCTAGATTTAGGTGGATGTCATGCCAACGATTTATCACTGATTTCATGCTCACATGGTTTTGCAGGATGCGAAGAAAGATGGCAAAATCACAGGTGTAATTAATTGTTTATTATTGTAATTTATATATTTTATTGGAAAATTTATATATGTATAATGAAATTACCATGTAACAAAAAAAATTATATTTGAAATTTGGTAATATGTATGAGATGCTAGTGTTAAGGATGCCTTGAAATGTGCAATATGTATAGGTGTAATTTTAATTTCAGATTTACGTATGGTAAAAAGGTTCAATGAATTGTGTTGTGTGTGCTCTTGTTAAAGAAATTTGAAATTATAATATCTTGTAGAATTTCCAGTGTGCAATGATGATCAAATATAATACATTTGTGGACCAAGTATGTTTATTCGTCTTACGGTTAAAAATGTAATAAATAAATATAACCACAACAAGCATCCTTAGTATTAAAATTATTTACATGTCTTACTGATTGTCATTATTCCCTTCATTTAATCAAATTCTTGTGATGATCTTACATATGTATAAACCAGGGGTGTGTCTATAAGCTTAACTGTAACAAGAGTTCTTTATTGTTATTGATATAGTAGTTGACTGTATGTTTACTTAACTTTGTTGACATTTTTATGGGGGATCTCTTCAATGAATCATAATGGCACTTCTTGGTCGCAACCTTATTTACAATCATAATTGAAAACTTTTTGAAAGTAAACACACTGAAAGCTTTGCTGAAAGGAAACACATTGTGCAGAATGGAAATTAGCCAAACTCACTTGTTGGAAAATCTAAACACATCTGGCTTCATGAAAGTCAAACACAATTGCTTGAATTCATGGAAATTGTATGACACACTAAGCAATTTAAGTCATCCTTCCAAAAGAATTGCAAGAAATATAAGAATGCTTCCGTCTAAACACCTAATATGAACAAGTTTACAACAAAACTTAACTGGAAGTTAATTAAAATAATACAGAATTAATAAGATCTAAGCTATTTGCTGAAGAAATATAAATACCAAATTTGAAACTAATATCCTGGTCCTTGGGGGAGTGGGCCCTTGCTCCTCCTCGAATCAATATTTAACAACTTAGAATTCTCTCAAATCAGGAATGTCTATTTTATTGATAAAACATTCGGTATTACAAAACGTATTGATTTGAAACACTTAGTCTATTTCTCTTCTCTGTTCTAAGGTTACTATCTCACATCAAATTCAATCTATTATGTATCTATCTGCTAATTTAGGTATTCCTTTATTATTTATGCAAATGATTTACAATCACAGTTGTCTCAACGATTCTGATGAAATTAAATCATGCCCAGAATAGATGTTGAGTCAGATTTATGTTTGATCATCCTTTCCTAATTGAAAGGGTCGTAAATGCAAAATCTTCGGATGTGGTTAAAATAGTATAACTCCCATCGATTCTGGAACTTCAGAGAGTTCAGTTCCAGAACCATAGGAAATTGTTAAGGATCATGCCATGAGAGTTCTAGAGCTATACCCAGGAGTTCAATTAGAACTTCCTAGTTTTGAAAATTCCAGAACTAATATACTGGATTCCTCTAAACAAAGTAAGCGATATAGTTTCAGAACTCAGATTGCATTGTACACATGGATTGCTAGAATAGCTTGGAATTTATTGAAACTAAGCTATTGTTTGAACAGATTTACTAAAATTTACTGAGATGCTTCCTTTTCATTTCCTTTTCTGAAATGTAGACATTTATTACAAAGGTGTTTTTAAACACACACTTTTGTATTAAAAATTCTAGAGATTGTTAACATTAGAATTGTAAATCAAAAGATCTTGAAAATTACATCCTAACTCATATCAGATCAACTATGAAGTCTCAGAATGCAATCAAACTTAATAAAAATGCCTAAGTAAGAGAAATCATATATTATACATTAATCAAACATAGTTTAAAACTTGTGCATCATCTACCCTTCTCGAATGATCTTTCTTTGCACAGAAGAAATTGAAAACCGTAGAATGAACTTAAACCTTTACACTCTATGAGCACCTTCTAGTTTAATTAAATAAGAGCCCAATTTTTGAGTTGTCGTCATAGATGGTATATTTAGCAACATCATCGTGAACCTGACGTTTAGAAATGACATGTTCAAACTTTATCTGGAGTAAGTAGAACTAACACTTCCTTAGTATCCTAGTGGACTACCAAGTCTTACAAAGTTATATCTAGAAATTAACTTCATCATCGAATGAATTCCTTGTGGGATCTAGATGACACAAATGGAGCTAGTGAAATAGTTGTACTATGACTTAAACTCTTGTTAATGATCTCTTTAGTTCCTCACAGCTAAATGTGTTACCTTGGCTAGTGACAATATAGCGCCATGGTCTTTTACGAAGGCTTTATAGGGTAAATACGTTTTCACGCCTTAATCTGATCTATAATAGGGCATAGAGCCTAAGAGTAAATTGGAATTAAACTAAGCCTCAGTTGATTAGGAGGTTAACTTGTGGGTAGAAAATTATAAGTAACTCTTTGCAAACAAAATTGATTTGAAATATGTTGACTTAAGAGAAACTAGGAAACTAAAAAATTGGTCTTGTAATCCCTTGTTATGCCCTTTTATGACATTAAGAATAAAAAATATTCACATGTGGAATCGTGAAATGTGGAAACATGAGATCTTACCTTGAAAACAAATCACTTGTGGTTCGTGTGTAGTCATAATGCTTCCAATCATGTACTTCTTCAAGATGTTAGACAAGTACTTTCGTAACTCTTTTTGTTATAAAGTGACGCCAATAAGAGACCTAAGAAACAATGTAAATGAGATGAAAAAAATCAGTATATATGATATATGGTTTAGGAATAAAATTTCAAATTGAAGTCCTTATGGTTGAATTAAGCATTGAATTTTTGTTAAGAATGGATACAAATTGTTCCTGGTGGGACTAGGCATTTGAGCCAATATAGAGTCCACTAAAAATAAAAATTATGATGTGTAAATGCTAAATTGACTCAAACTAAATTTGGAACTAAAACAACCATAACATGAGAAACAAACCTTTAACGTAAGAACATTTATTGGGATACTCATAGTTGCTTGAAATTGACTTTAATTAGCAAATGAGCTATGGATAGTTAATGGGATTCGATAAAGGAATCAATCGTGCATTCTCCCTTTAAGACTATTGCCCTAATTGAAGATTGTAAAGTATGAAATTTTAAACCTTGTATTTAATTCTCTTAAAAACTATAAGGTCATACAATGGAAACCTAAATTTAATGAAGATGTAAACCATAAAAAGGCCATGTCGTGGAGTATGCCTACCCGGCGTTTCTTATTGTAATTGGGTCATTGTCCTGGGATATGTCGTTTGCGTATGACATTGATGGGTACCCTATGTTATCCTATTGTATGAGTGGGTTCATGTTTATGTAAGTGTCTTATGTAGTTGTTGACTTTCTTCTACTTGGAGCCCTTGTGGTGTTGCGTTGTGAGCATTGTCAGTAAGACACTTAGTTTTTTGTGGTAATTTTGGCATGGTTGTTTGCGTTACATTCGGCTGACCATGTCTAAATGGTCTGTGCATCAGAAGGGGGGAGTCGCTAAAGGCTTGATTGGTGTCATATCTCCAAAGATAAAAATGACATATGGGAAGAGATCAGGAAAATGTGAAGCTTGCGAGATGTTTGTTATAATATGTTGTTGTAAAGATGCATTTTTTCCTGTGATTTTTTTCAAATGCAAAACCTCAGTGTCAAGTCTGTATGTGGGTTATGTCTTATTCTAGCGTTGCAAGGCCTTGTCAAGTCAAAGCCAAGACTGCGTTGTGAGACAAGTCCTGAAATATACAGCCTAATTTACTTTGGCAAAGTAGTAACCAAAATTCAGGGGCATACCTAACCCTTATTACATATGTGGAGTCAAGGTGGAAAATGGACAAAACTTGGTATCTTACACATTGTCATAGAGTTTCTATTAGGCACTTGTCGTTCTTCCATACTTTGCAACTAGATTTGTAAGATTCAACTGTGTTAATGTCTGAAGCATTTGCCCTTGTGCTCATGCTGCCAGACAAAAATGGTGTTGTAACTCTATCCTTATTAGGGATGATTGGGGCACACTGTGATCACACATGCGCGATTGCACATCATGTCCGCTGAAAAGTCCAGGCATGCTGACTTGTTTTCCCTGGATTTTCATGTGCATCCATGAAGGGTTTTCAATGCCCCATTTGCTGTTTATGTGTGAATTGCCTGCACTGCCTGTCAAATAAATGGTCATATATTGGTACACATGATATCTATATCAGCAA
The DNA here is from genome assembly GCA_019776745.2 of Taxus chinensis. NCBI lineage: Eukaryota > Viridiplantae > Streptophyta > Pinopsida > Cupressales > Taxaceae > Taxus > Taxus chinensis. Next base: position 342,486,863 of record CM034147.1, on the reverse strand, counting down.
CATTTGTAAAATATTGTTCTTTCTTCCTTGGATGAAGTTCACTAAAACATGTCTCCAAGATACCCTATAAAATATGTAATCTTTCAAAGGTTTGTCTTTGCAAGAAACATCCCCAAAACTACCTCCACGACATATAATCCAAAATGTTGTCTCCACCGCAACATTTCTGTATGAAATTGCAGCCTTCTTGTCTTATTGTGGTTTCCGCAACCCTTGTTTGGATTAAGTGTGAAGATGCTCATGTACAATGTCACTAAAAACATGTAGATATTTGCATGTCTTATGAAGGAATTGAAACTAGAAATTAAATTCTGAACTCTGCTGTATAGATATGATGGTTGGGTTGTATCCCCAGCCATCTCTCTCTCTCTCTCCATGTACTGATATGATGGATCGGTTGTCTAGATATGATGATTGGGTTCTCTCCCCTGTATGCTGCAGCATTGTTTCAATCTCGGTAAAGTTGGGACCAAAAATCGTGCTGTGAAAGCCATTTTGGATCAATTGAAGTGTGCTATTTTCTCTTAACCTCTAGTTCAGAGTGGAGACATGCTTTTTGATGCTGTATAATTGTTTATGTTTTCCGTCACATTATCAGCTTATGTTGCAGAGAGAGAAGACTATTCTACTGGTTAAACCTCATCCCCCATCTTGCACTTTTTCATGTTTTTATGTTTTGCTCTTTTTGTCGGAGGGAAGTTGAAGATTTTCTCTGAAATGACAAATCATTTCCTTTTTAGTTTAAAACCAATCCCGTAAACCATTTTCACAGAAATAAAAATTAGAAATAATGTTGAAACTCTTTTCAGAAAACTCAAAGCGTGAAACTATGGGTCATGACCTGATGGGTCTCTGTCTTCATCTCAAAGGGGATCTGCAATGCAGAATATTTGTTGATAGATAATATTCTTTAGGGGTATGTCCTTATCAACCAGTGAAGCATTTGCATCCCTCATAGGATTTTCAAGTACTTTGATTCCAAAAGGTGTCTCCAACTTTTACCTTTATTGGCATGAGAATTAGGCCTTTAATGACATTTGCCCCCCTGGTCTTATTTGCTATGAGAAGATACATCAAGAATTTTATTTCTATCTGAACTTATTTGTTATAACTTATGAGAGGAGCATTAAGAAGTTTATTTCTATCTGAACCTATTTGTTATGAGAAGGACATTAATAATTTTATTTCTGATTAGAATAGTCCATGCTTATTCTAAATTTAGAGTTCTAATGATCCTTCTGCACATTGAGTGGTGCCTTGCAAATGTACTCCAGCGATGCCTAACGCCTTCTAGTCCTCCAGAATTTAGTATGTGATACATGATTATGAAATTCTCTTTTTTCTTATTTAGCTGTCTGGTTATTGAACTTGTAACAGCGAATGTTTGGAAAGTAGGATCTAGCAAAACGAATAGAACATGATGGTGGGCATATATTTGGTACAAATTTGATATCTACAGCAAGGGAAATACTTGGAGGCTGTTGCTGATTTTTTTCTTTCACCCTCCAACACATTATATTTCCAAAATATCGGTGGAACTTGGAGGAGATCATAAAACTGCAAAGCCTGCCCAAATGTGTAAGCACTCAACCAAGCATTATGTAATGTCCCTCTTTTTTTGGATAGTTGTTGGTCGAAGACCTTTGGCCCATTTAGTCTACCCAATGGCCAAAGGAGGAGATTAAGGGTGACTTAAGTCATAAAATTCTTATAAAGTGCCAATTTAAAAATAATTATTATAAAGCACTTATAATAATATTATTATGATTTAATAAAGTAACTTTTAAGTGGCCAAAGTGATTTTATTTCACTCTAGGCTAAAAGTGCGACTTGACATGGTGGGCAAAATAGACATTAGGAAAATAATAAAAATATTATGTAATGTTTATTTGCCCAAGGGAGAAAAGTGACTTGGTATGGGCATGCTTTTAGGGCACTTTGGCACTCTCTTCTCATTGGAAGATGGAAAGGTGATTTTATAATATTTTTCCTATAAAAAGGAGGGGGGCGACTTGGGCAGGGCATTGGATAATCATTACTATTCATGCTTTTGCATAATTGGAGCTGTCACAAGCTACAAGAATTTTTAGGGGACGAAAACCCTCTAGGAAACTCAAGGGAGGAACGAAAACTCTTCCTTTTTCTCATTCCCAAGTTGTATGAAGACTCAGGAATATTTCTGAGTATTTTGCTTGACCTATTCTGGCTGGAGCGACCTCTTTTGGGGTTTATTTGCAAGTTTTAGCGAGATTAAAAGTGCTGTTTTGAAGCGGCTATCTGTGGGAACTATTAGGCATATTTTTCGACATAATTTCCAGCACTTTGTGGAAGGTTTCAGACTGTTTTCTAGCTGCTGTAATAAACAGGTCAGATCTGAAATTTATCTTATAAAGATTCAGTATTTTGTGGCCTGAAAACTATCATTTTGCTTGCTAAATTTCAGTCAATTACAAAAGAGGCATTAGAAAGGGTTAAGGTGATTTTGTGTGATTGAAAATACCAATTTTCTATTCCTACCCTAGTCGCATTTTCTGGAATAAAATACAAATCTGCACTCAAATTCAGTTTTTTAAGTGTTTTCTAGTTATGGATTGTTAGGGTATTTTATTGGAAAATATCAGAAAATTATCTCCCATTAAAGGGGATCTTTCAATGGTATCAGAGCAATGTTCCTCCCACCTAGAGGGTTTTCATTTGATGCAACCACAAGAGGTTGGTGATAGAGCTGAGTCATGGGAGTTAAACAAAAAAGCTTTCCATGGGATCTGGATAGGGATTTTCTTAGGGAAATGGTAGACACCCAATAGTAAATGATACAGTCCATGCAACAGATGATAATGAAAACCCTCAAATGGAAATCCTCCAGGTGGGAGGAACATTGTTTTGATACCACTGAAAGATCCCCAAATGGATCCTTGGAGCAAATATAAATTTTCCCACTTTATAAAATGCTAAAATACAAAAATAAAATAGGGTTTAATATGCAAACACACCCAAAATCAGCATACGATAATTATTTTTACTCCCAAACCCTTGGAACAACCCTGGAGAATTTATGGCGAAAATCAGATTTTACAACAGCTGAAAAATAATTTATATTTGAAACCCTAACTGCTGCAATCTTCAAGATAGCATAACTTTTTCTACACAACTCCGATCTAAGCAAATGACATATGCCTGAACTTAGAAAAATACAAGGAACAAGATGGTGTAAACCAAATTATAACAACTACCAAACATGCAGATCTGGCCCTCCTACTATTTCAGCCCACACATTTAGGGCATCAAATGAGCTCCAAAAATTATTTTCTCTATCCTGAATGCTTGCCTATATTTTTAGGAACTCATTCATATAAAAGTCAGAATTTTCGAATGCCAAATCAACTCATAAATCAGATCTGAAATCTGATCATAAAACTGACAAATAACCCTCAGAAGAACTATGAAACTTGGGTATTTTCATTCACAGAAATTATGAGATATTAGACAATGATTTGCAGATCTAAATACCTCAATAATAATGCCCAAACAGTCCCAAAGTGAGTCGATCCAATAGAGAAAACACTGCTGCAATTTTATTCACCAAAATACTTTGAAAAGTCTTCAATAACACTGCTGGAAAAAGCCTGAAATAGACTGAAAATCTGATTACAATCAATGGGAATTTCTGAGTGAAAAACCCTCTCAAACTCTTGGGGTTTTTGTTCCACAAGAGGTAGAATTCACAAGGGGTTTCGTCCTTGGAATTTTTTATGCAAAAGCTTAGAGCTCAAATGCAAGAGAAATATCATATAAAAATTTAGATTGTCATAAAATATTTATGGATTTTGGAAGAGGCAAGTCGACTTCCCTTTTAAAGGAAAAGTTCCAACAACCAACCTCCAAACTAGTCAATGAGCTCACATGATTTTTCCTACGCAAACATTTAATATTTTCCCATATTCAAATGTTTTTCCCAACAACATTTCCCTCCTAGTGCAAATCGCATTTCTCTAGGGGGAATACATTAATTAATTATGTTTTTATCTTTCCTAGGATTCATTACTCTCCTTTGGCCCAAGTCGCCATTATCCTTTCTAGGAGGAATAAAATATAATAAATCCCTTTACAATGACTTTTTCTCGCTTAAGGCAAAGCGTATTTTCCATAGGGATTACAATTTATTTTTATTAAGCTAAATAAATTAATATAAGTGCTTTAATAATTTTATTTTATTTTTTTATAGCACTTTATAATAATTTATTATAACTTAAGTCACCCTTATATTTTTCCTTTGGCCGTCAGGTTGACAAAATAGGCCAAAGGTCTTCGATTGGAAAGGGGACATTACAGTCCTCCCTTCCCAAAATTGTTTGCTCAAGCAATTCTGATCTTGCTTTGTCCAAGTGTCATGCACAAGAGATAAAACATGTTAAAGTGATACTCGCAAGCCTGACACCTGTTCACTGTCAAGTGAAGCAAATCTTGCTACAAAATATAGATCTCTTGATGCTCACAAATATCAGTATGGACCAATGGTTGAACATACTCCATAATGTAAACTTCGTCCTCTTATTTGTCATGCTTCTCATGAGAGAAATAAATCTGAATGTTGCAATCAACAAATAAAACATATTATCATTCATAAGCATACCTTGGAGTATCATCATTCTTTATCTCCATGATGACTTGGCTTCGCTGCATCAAATTCTTGGCATCCTTGTCAACTATGGGCTGAGTATCTTCACCAAACAGCTTATCATGAGCTGCTGGTTTAGAAATTGCAGTAGCCTGCAATTCCACACAAGTGTCCATGAGAGGTTCCTCATGTGCTAGCTGCTCCATAGAGTCTTCTTTCGTGGGTGTAGACTTCCTTGCATTAATTGCCCACATATTTTCCTTGAACTCTTGTAGGTGTTGTCTCGCTTGAGCGGCTATCAATTTAGCAACTTTAGCTCTATTGTTCCATTCCTCACACCTTTTCAATGTTTCCATTACATCTTCCTTGCTTGCATATATGAATTTCCTCTCCTCCGTTGGGGCTAAACTAATTTTCTTATCTTGGCATCCAACAAGCAACATTTCTTCCTTATTAATGCAATTAATGGAAACCATACCTTGCTCTCTAGAAACTTCTTCCTTTGGTTGCAGATCATTGATTTATCATTCATGTGTCAAATCAACATGTCTATCAAATTCATCACATAAATTTTTGCATGGAAAATCATTTGAACTTGAAGACACCAAAGCACTCTCATGAAGAGTTGTATCATCCATCTGTGAAGATTCTCTGTTCACTTTCGATGTATGCAACCATTCAGAAGTTATAGTTTGACATCCCTTCTAGACCTGCTCAGTACATGTATGACCAATGATCGGGTGCATCTACCAAGCTAACCCATGAATGATGGACCATTCTCCTGTCAAAGACCGCATCTTGAGGAAGAATGCTCGGAGTCACTTCTCAAAGATGCAAAGTCAGTTCGGTATTCCTTGTCCTGAACAATGTCACAGGCTCATTTGTGCACATAGCACGAGTGATGATGCTTCTCACGGTCCATGCAAAGACGCCTACGCGATTGAGCAATCACACACTATCAGAACTTTTATGTCTTGGCACAATTTTTCCCAACAAGCCATCAAATCCATCAAGTCTATTGCATGTAATATGGATCAAATGTTGTTGAAGAGCCAAAGGGCATTTCCCTAACCAGATGCGTGATAAAATATCACATGGAAAGTTTTGGTGTCTTACCTCCCCTGATTTCCAGCTCAATCCACTACAACGCAAGTGGCTACAATCGAGAAAATCAAGAAAACCCTCCAGTGCATGATCCAAGAACATTGCTCTGATTAAGGAACTGAACAAGCCAAGCTCTTCTCCTTGTAATGCATCCTCGGAATGCTCACGCCAAAGATAGATAATGGTGAAGAATCAGTATTATGTAACCATACATTAAAATATACTCTTAGGCAGCTATGGGAAATAAAATAGGGTTACTTGTATGCAAACACTACCCAGAAAATCATCTATACAATAATTATTTCCTACTCCCATACTCGCCTTGGAACAACCCTGGTGTTTGCCAAGTTTATGGCGACAATGCTCACCACAAGTTACATCAATTGATTTCGTGCCATAATTTATCATTTGACATGGAAGAATAAGCTTTTTATGCTGCAATCTGCAAGCTAGCGTAACTTCGTTTCTACAGCCCATTCCGATGCCCAAGCAAATGACATATGCCTGATCATAGCATTGTAGCAAATACTTTGAGTAAATTGTAGATGGATGTATAACCAAATTATAACAGCAACTACCAAACATGCGGATCTGGCCCTCCTAAGTTTCGGCCCACACATTTAGGGCATCAAATCCCTCTCTAAAAGGCATGTATTTTCTCTATCCTGAAATGCTTGCCTATATTTTTAGGAACTCATTCAATATAAAAGTCAGACAATTTTACATGCAATGCCAAATCAACTTCCTAAATTTTTTATCTGAAATCAGATCATAAAACTGACACTAGTTTTCCCTTAGATTCATGAATTATGAAACTTGGGTTTTTTCATTCACTATACAATTATGAGATATTAGACAATTGAGTTTGCAGATCTAAATACCTCAATAATAATGCCCAAGATTTGTCCCACACTACAGTTTAGTCGATCCAATAGAGCAAAACCAGCTGCTGCAATTAGGCTCAACAAGTGGACCAGACATCCATACTTCGAAGCCACAATGCCGCTCAATAAGTACTGCTGGAAACATGCCTGACCATAGACTGAGGAAATCTAATTTGCACATCAATGCTTGAGAAAGGTTTCTGAAGTGAATTAACTAGCTCTCAAGTACTCATATGGCACGAATTTGTCCACAAGTTGGTAGACATCACATCATATCCTAATCGTCGCTTGGAATTTTTTAAACGAAAGATGCAACTTAGAGCTTGTAGTGCAAGAGATAAGATCATATAACTAGAGATCTAGCGATTGTCATAAGCATATTTATGGATTTTGGAGTAGTAGGCAAGTCGATTTCTCGACAATGGAAAGGAAAAGTTCCAGACAACCAACCTGACCAAACCAGCCATTATGAGCTCTAGACATGATTTTCACGCATATGCCAGGCATTTAATATTTTCCTCATATTAAATGTTTTTCCCAACAACATTTCCCTCCTTAGTGCAAGTCGCATTTCTCTAGGGGGAATACATTAATTAATTATGTTTTTATCTTTCTTAGGATTCATTACTCCCCTTTGGCCCAAGTTGCCATTATCCTTTTTAGGAGGACTTTATAATCTAATAAATCCCAAATACAATGACTTTTTCTCAGCTTATGGGCAAATAAACGTAGGGCAACATAGGGATTACAATTTATTTTTATTAAGCTAAATAAATTAATATAAGTGCTTTAATAATTTTAACACACCCATTTTTTTATAGCACTTTAATAATTAGTTTATTACTAACTTAAGTCGCCCTTGGAACAACCCTAGAGAATTTGGCAGCTAGGTTGACAAAATCAGGCTAAAGGTACTTCGATTGGTGGAAAATAATTTAAATATGAAACCCTAACTGCTGAAGATCCTTCAAGATATCATAATTTTCTCGACCCAACTCCGATCAAAGGAAAAATATAAGGGTGACTTAAGTCATAATAAATTGGAGTATAAAATGCCTAGGAACAAGATGGTGTAAACCAAATTATTAAAAGCAACTTACCATTAATTTATTTGGCTTAGAATCTAAGTATGCACTCCTACTATAAGTGGTAATATCTAGAAAACACATGCTTAAGGGCATCTAATGAGCTCCAAAAATGTATTTTCTCTATCCTAGGATAGTATGGCCTATATTACCTAGGGAACTCATTCATATAAAAATCAGAATTTTCGGATGTGCCATATGGCCTCATATCCGATCTGAATTTTGATCCTATAAAATGAGGAAAATGCGACCCTCCTAGGCAATTAATGAAACTGGGACTTATGTTTAGATTCACAGAAATTATGAGATATTAGACAGTGATTTTCAGATCTAAATACCTCAATAACAATGCCCAAACACTCCCAAAGTGAGTCGATCCAATAGAGAAAACACTGCTGCAATTTTATTCACCAAAATACTTCTAAAAGTCTTCAATAACACTGCTGGAAAAACCCTGAAATAGACTGAAAATCTTATTACAATCACATGGGAATTTATTGAGTGAAAAACCCTCTCAAACTCTTGGGGTTTTCGTCCACAAGGGGTAGAATTATTGCAAGGTGTTTCGTCCTTGGAATTTTTTATGCAAAAGCTTAGAAGCTCTATGCAAGAGAAAATATCATATAAAAATATGGAATATGGAAGAGGCAAGCCGACTTCCCTTTTAAAGGAAAATGGCCAACAACCAACCTCCAAATCAGCCAATGAGCTCACATGATTTTTCCCTATGCAAACATTTAATATTTTCCCATATTAAATGTTTTTCCCAACAACCATTTCCTTCCTAGTGCAAGTCGCATTTTATCTATGGGTAATACATAAATTAATTATGTTTTTATCTTTCTTAGGCTTCATTACTCCCCTTTGGCCCAAGTCGCCATTATCCTTTCTAGGAGGAATAAAATATAATAAAATCCCTTTACAATGACTTTTGCCCCTTAGGCAAATCTACATATTTTCCATAGGGATTACAATTTATTTTTATTAAGCTAAATAAATTAATCATAAGTGCTTTAATTATTTTATTTTATTTTATTTTATTATAGCACTTTATAATAATTTATTATAACTTAGGTCACCCTTATATTTTTCCTTTGGCCGTCAGGTTGACAAAATAGGCCAAAGGGGATATTTCAATTGGAAAGGGGACATTACACATTATCCATGACCACCTGTACTGGGTTTAGGGTGATAATTAGAGCTTGGTTTCTAGCAGTGTTTTTAAAAATGTTCTTTGGAAACATGTTCCTAGCGATTTGAGTCATATTTCTCTGTCTCCATGGTCAATAGGGATGATGAGATGGCTAGTAAACATCCTCTGGCCTTTCATGATTTGAGGATGTCTAGAATTTCTCCGATTTAACAAGGAACATCAGACCGGAGACATCTAGAAGTCCTTTGATTCCATAGAGAATGGCCAGAAGTTCCCCAAATACTCGGAATATTTATGATTCTAACTTCTACTTTGTCTGATTATATTTATATGCACATATAAATCTATTTGGCATATCTATAGTATGGTTAGGTGATAATTATTGCATTTATTTTGTATAGACATTTCCCGTGCTGCCCCCTGGACTTAATTGTTCCTTTTTCTTTGCATCTGTGCCATGCTTCTTTGGTTTTTGTTATGGTGATGCATAATATGACACCTGCTTTGAGAGTTGATTGCCTACTGAATTTAATTTTCTAAGGATTAATGTCCAACTCCACGCCTTCTGAGACAACAACGAGCCGGTGTAGGATATGTACACTGTCTATGAAGCCCATTTGCTCCTTCCTAATGATCAAAAGAAGGTTGCTTTCTATTTTAAAGGCCAATTCTTGCCATGTTCAATTGGCTGTATTCCCAAGCATATTTGGCTAAGAGATGCATCTGCGCTTTCTGTTATTGATCAAGGACATCTAGATTCTAGATTCTAATTCCTTTTCCAACCTTCTAATAAGATGAGACCAATGTAGTGACAAGTATTTTCTAAAATTCATATTTCAATTAATTAATGCGAACGGCTTTCTCATCAGTTGTTGCCATGAATGATTTTGTAAGCTCACTGAAGAGGGCTATCAGAGAGAGTTATGCCTTGGTATTTTGCTCACTAGCACCACTTCTTGACGAACTTTGATGGCAATTATTTTGCAAGCAGGGAGACAAAGATTGAAATGTAGGAAAGTGTTGAGGAACTTCACTATATGTGCTTGCTAGAGAGTTGACTTTCCCATGTCTAGCTTGAAGAGCTTTGTTTTCCCTAACAACAATCACATCTTTTAGGGCCGTGAAAATTTCTCTGTTGTTATCAAGCTTCAACAGTGCAAACTAGCCTCAGGTTGAGTATCCATTGGCTTCTTTATTCGTTGACCTTTTTAGCTTGCTGCATTGCCGAGCTTGCTTACTTAGCTTGAAGTCATTGTTAAAGCACACCATCCGAGGGCTTACTTTACTTAAACCAGTTCTATAGCGATTGCTTTATCAAGGCAGATGGAGCCATCTGTTTCCTTTGTTACCCCCCCAATTATAAGAATAAATTAATAGTGTAATCTATCAACTATTCTAAGCTTCTTTTACCCGAGTATATGTTTAGGAATTGTTTTGTCAATTCCTCATCCAATGACAGCCAGATGTTTCTGTCAGTAACGACCTGTTCTTTATAATCAAATTTCCACTGTACTAGCTTAAGCCTTAGGTATAGAAAGTTAAGCCACGGGTGAAATAGTGCTATATTTTCCCACTAATGATTTAGTCATCCATATTGTTCGTGGCCAAGTTTAACTCATTTGAACTATTTATTGATGGGATTTTTCTATCTTTTTTACTGTTCCATTTATCCCATACTGAGAACACAAACAATGGGTATGGTTTTTTACCATTAATAATGCAGGCCTTAGAATGTGGATGTGCTGGTATAATGTTATTGTACTTATTTAAATTGTTACTGTGGTTAGCCTTTGCTGCATTCCTCTTTCCAGCTATATTCATTTTACGTATTGCTTTTGTAGGTGATGTTCATGGGCAATACTCTGATCTTCTGCGGCTTTTTGAATATGGTGGTTTACCACCACAATCAAATTACTTATTCTTGGGGGACTATGTGGATCGGGGAAAACAGAGTCTAGAGACAATATGCCTCCTCCTTGCTTACAAAATTAAATACCCAGAAAATTTTTTCCTTTTGAGGGGAAATCATGAGTGTGCCTCAATTAATCGCATATATGGCTTCTATGATGAGTGTAAGCGCAGATTCAGTGTTAAGTTATGGAAAATTTTTACGGATTGTTTCAACTGTCTGCCAGTTGCTGCTCTTATTGATGAAAAGATCCTGTGCATGCATGGAGGTCTTTCACCTGAGTTGAGTAGTTTGGAACAAATTAGGAGCATACCTCGGCCTACAGATGTGCCAGATACAGGGTTGTTATGTGATCTTCTTTGGTCAGACCCTAGCAAAGAGATTCAAGGATGGGGTTCGAATGACAGAGGGGTTTCTTACACATTTGGTCCTGACAAGGTCTCTCAATTTCTCCAAAAGTTTGATCTGGATCTCATATGTCGTGCACATCAGGTTTCTCTTATGATTTGATGCAAGTTTCTTTTTGTCTTTGATATTTGAGTGCAAGCCTATGCATTGTATGAAGCTCTGAGTACTAACCCCATATCAAGATAGCTTAGTACCTGATGTGATGACTCACTGTGTAGGTTGTGGAAGATGGTTACGAATTTTTTGCCGATAGACAGCTTGTTACGATATTTTCAGCTCCAAATTATTGTGGTGAATTTGACAATGCTGGTGCAATGATGAGCGTTGATGAAACGCTAATGTGCTCTTTCCAGATTCTTAAGCCAGCAGAGAAAAAATCAAAAATTGGTTATTCAAACTCTGATACTAGAGTTGGGACTCCACCTCGTGGCATCAAGGTAGGTTCTCTTCAATATTGAGCATTACTTTGCTATTTGCATGCACACTTTAAGTGTAGGTTATTTTATATGCAAGGAATCAAAATTGACAAAGAAGTATATCGTCTTTTGCATATTATTTAGTCTTTCTCATAAATGTGCAAGTGGAAGTTTGTCTCATTTAATGAAGTTTGTCTCATTTATTTATGAAATTTTGCAGTTTCCAATTTTCTTTCATTTTGATTCTTCTGAAATTTATATTTGTATCTTTCCCGAGTTTGAACTGTTTGCTCAGTCTTTACTTGAAAAATATGGAGTGATGTATTTATGTCTCTACTTTGTGGTCCCTTGCTTCTGAGAGTATCAGCTTTTTAACTGTAGTGGGTTTTATAGAACAATACTTTTAATATTTTTATGATTATTCCAATTAATTAATGTTTCTATCAGTTTCTTTGGAGTTCAAATAATGATGGAGGACCTATGTTAGGGGTTTAAATTACCAGGAACACTGTATTTCCTGCTTTAAAGTCTCATTCTTGTCTAATTTCTTGTGAAAATGAAATGACCGGCTTGTATTTTGGAAGTGTTTTATTTTTATGCTTTTGAATAAGTATATAGAGATATCCCACAAGATTATAGTAAGAAGTGTGCACCTATGCTGAATTTATCAGCTATTGTCAATGTTATGTTTACATTCTGGTTTCATCCAATTCAATGCTTATTAATCCATATACTTGTATTATAACCTAGCTTCCACGGTTGCATTTTTGTGAACATATTCAGAGTATCTTCATGACATTCTTATGGGACCTTGTTTGGTCACCACGTGGCATCAAATTGCAGTCTGAATTACAGACGCGCTATGTTCTAGGAGCAAACACAAATCTTATTGCATACATTTATTTCCATATTCTATAATTTCATATTAGTGGACAAGGATGAAGTGATACTTTTGGCCAATCTGTCAAGATCAGGATCACAGGCTAGTAATTGTATTTTTTGTAGAATTCCGCAGTTGAGCTAGGTTAATGGTAAGTGAGCTCACTTTTCCCATGTCTTGTAATCTGTGGGACTGTTTAGACAAACCCATTTGTAACAGAAATGTACTCCCTTCTCTAATATATTACAGAGTTCTCAATAGATTAAGAGAATATGCCCAAGTTCTTGGTCAAAGAAAAAATCCAGTAAAAGAAAAAATAAATAATTGGAAGGCTGAAAAACTAAATGGTAAAAATATTTGATAATTTATGTTTTTGTTTAAGTTAATGTTGATGAATAAAGATAATCGAAACCCCTATAAGGGGCTAATTGAAACGAGAATGTATTGTCTAAAACTCCAGGGCCCAGGCACGCCTTCTAATTGTTTCAGAAATGTTAGACTAAAATTGACAAGTTTCTCAAGAGTGTTTGGGTTAATATGATTAATATGTTTCCTGTTGCTGCTTATGTTTTTAAATTTGTTTTGTTTGTCCTCTACAAATATATTGTTGTTGAGGCTTTAATTGTGGATTGTGATTGAAAATTACCATTTCACTTCTGTCATCATGCAGTCATGGTGAGGATGCACGATGAAAGGGAAAGAGAAGGTAGCAGCCATCGGGGTTGTACTCTAGTCCTGCAAGTTAGCTCTCCTTGTACAAGATATTTATACATATTGTATCTAAATAAGCTTTGAACTAAATGCAGACTTATAACTTGCCAGGCTGACTTATATATTTGTTCTCCTGCCAACTAAAGATTTCTAAATTTGGTGACTAGCCGCTCATCTATCGAGTTCTTAATTTTCTTACTGATTATGATGTGTTTACATGTAGCATGTTGTTCAATGAGCATGCTAAAACAAAACATTTGCTGCATCCCTGTTACATTTGGGACCTTTGGTATGCCACTACAAGGGTCACCCAATTGGGATTGGAAGTTACCTTTATTGTCTATGATAAAACTGAGGTTTGGCATGCCATGCATGTTTATTTTTATTTTCAAAGTAAATTGCTTTGGTTTCTTCAGTAAGAAAAATATCGATGCTAAAGTATGGACTTTGAAATGGCTGTGCAAGGTGGTATGGCAGTAGAAACACAAACCATACTTAAAACTAAAAACTGCACAGAAATACATTGTATGCGTTGCCCACATATCATTTTACATTTCCAGGAAATGTTGGCATTCAATTCAGCCATTCTGGTTGCGATGTTTTACAAAAGGTTTTTGGCATTTTTCTGTCAAATTATTAACTTTTCTGAGCCTTGAACAATATTTTTCTTTTTTACGTTCTTAGGATTTTTTGTGTCTTGGTATGGAGGAATATCAGAGAGAGGACTGTAAATATGTCAATAATTGCTGTAGAGGTCGTGTATTATAGTTTTCAACGTTGGGAGCCATTCTTGAGTTTGGAGCATGCAAGCAATAGTGGGGTAAAACCTTTAAGTCCTCACAAAAATGCTATAACTAGGATCTGTACTCGCATAGAAAACCCTATACACGAGAAACTTAGCTGAAATGTTGTATTTGATTGCAATGAAACACTAAAAGAATACAAATAACAGAAATACTACAAAATATCAAAAACCATGCTTCTTTTTACAAGCTCCTTTACATGGATTTCTACATGTCTAGTTGAGCGCAGAAGGCTTCCTATTTAACCATCTGATGAAAATTGTTCTTTGCTAAGTAAAATTTCTAGCCTAATTTAGAAAAGTAATTCTAGCCTAGGGCTATCCTAAATAAATTTAATAAAAGTGTATGACTAATAACACCAGAACCCCACAAAAAATACTACTAGGGAAGCTTCACAAAAACAGGCAATATGCTTTGATGTGGGTTCCAACAAGTAGACCATGTTACAGACCTATGCTTAATATGCTTCAATGAAAAAAAGGGAGGGCTTAGATTACCATCCCCTCCCCTAAGGGTTAAATTCTTTCACCCTTAGCAATGCTCCCAGATGAACATATTTTCTTTCAGTAAACAGTTTGGGGAAGATGTTTTTCACCTTCAACTTTGTACGACAATATTGTGAGCCAATGAGGTGGTCATGAATAAATTGTATAATACAGTGCATGCCAACTTCAATATGTTTGGTGTGCTGATGCTCCAATGAATTTTCCGAAATGTGGGTAGTACTTTAATATTTGCACCAAATATGCATAGATTGCTCTTGTTGAATGTTGGAACTTTGATAAGATATAGGTCTTCTGGATCCAAATGGTTTATGTAGTGGGATTTACAACCCCAATGTACTCAACACATGTAGATGGAAGAGCAATTGCATGCTGCTTTTTGTTTGACCGAACAATAGGGCCAAAGCCAAGATGGAAAACATAGCTAAAGGTAGACTTGCGACCATTGACATCGTCAACCCAATTTGAGTTGGTGTAACTGCAGCCTACCAATTGTGTTTTTCCATATGTTAAATAGTGACTGCCATAGGTGTGTATGCCACTAATATAGTGGAGAATCCGTTTTGCAAATTTCCAACCTTGCATGAAATGAGATACAAAGCCAACTACAAAAGATATGTTAGGGAATTAATGAGTCAAGTAGACAAGGCTATCAAGTTGTTTTAACAAAGTGGGATCGATCAAGGGACAACAACACATGGTTGTCATCTTGATTCATCAGAAGAGTGATGTATGTGCAAGTTCGAAATTTGTCATTTGATAGTTGTTTAAAGGATCTGAAGCATATTTGGATTGCGACATAGATTTCCAATTCAGTTTGAGTGATTTCCAAACCAATGAATTGGTGAAAGTGCCCCAAGTCTCACATCTCAATTTTTTGTTGAAGAGGAGGCTTTAGATCATCAATGAGTGGCGGTGAATTCTTTAAGGATGAGATCATCCATACAGAATACGAAGCTCACCATTGTGTCACAGAATATAAATAGTTAGATCTCAATGACAATTATGAGACTTACATATATCAAAGAAAATAAACCACCATCTCAACACAAGCTTGAGGGGCTTGCTTGAGATCACAGAGGGATATCTTAAGCTGACTATAAGAGACAAATCATGATCAAAAACCTTAATGATGCTCCATGTATATGCTTGGAAGATATATTGTGAAGAAAGACATTCTTCACATCCATCTAATGAACCACCTCTCTATTAGACGTGGCAATAGAAAGAAGGCGGCCAATGGAATTCATTTTGGCCTTGGGTGCAAAAGTCTAATAATCAATTCCCTCTTAACTCTGAAAAAATCTTTTGCAACCAATAGGATCTTATATTTTATCTATAGTTACATCTAATACAAACTTGGTTTGTTAGATCCACTTACAACAAACCAACTTTCCTTTTTTTTTTGGAAGAGAACCAAATTTCAAGTTTTGTTCTTCATCAAAAGTATTGTATTCTTTTTCCATGGCTTTATCTCATTTTGCAAAGCCAACATGTTTGCAGACCATAGTGGATTGAATATTGAAGTTGAATACCTCGTGGAGTACAAAACTCTTCAAATTTGGTTTTTACATATGAACCACCATTGTTTGTTTGCATGCCATTGATGATCTTCATAGATTGATTTTCTACCAAGGCTTTGAAGTTGAGAAAAGTGTTACAAGTCTTGCTTTTGTGCTTCAAAAAGAAGACTCAAGTACTCCTGGAATAATCATCAATGAAATAAAACAAGAAACAATCCTTTTCAAAAGTCAATGAAACAAACAGACTTGAAATGTTACTATGAACTAGAAATTTCATGTTATTGCTGTCTTCATGCTTAACAACAACGTGCCTTTGACAAAATCCATTAGTAAAGGAGATATGTGGAAGGATTGTGACAATATTTTGCTTACTCAGTTGTTGAAGGTAGCAGTAATTCAAGTGACCAAATTGCTCATGCTAAACCTTATTAAAACCATCATTGTGAAAAAGTGTTGAAGTATGCATCATTATATGCCTTTCCAACTGTACTTATCTGTGATGTATCATCAAGATATCAAATTATGATTAAATTAAGAGTAATCACAACTCTTTTATGAGTGCATGCATGTGTAGTCTAATCAATAGATAAAATGTTTGTTGAAATTGAAAGAACACAAAACACATTGAATGAGCCATCAAACAAATCAATTGAACTTTTGTCACTTAATTGTTAATGAGAAGAATCAGCCATAAAGATCTACTGAGAAGTACATAGATCAAGTGAAGCAAATATGTCTTTTGATTTGACCATATGATGGGAGGTTCTCGAATCAAGAATCCATTTAAATGAGGATGAAGTAGCATCAATGGGAGGAGACTTGGCTTTGCCATTTTGTCCACTAGAACGAGAAGATTGATAAGGTACACTAGCTTTATGCTTCTTCCTTGCATCACTAAATATTACCATTTTTTTGAGGAGATGAGTTTTGGGATATTCACAGTTTCTACAAAAAGTACATTTCTTATGGAATGGTCCCTTTTCCATTTAAAATCATACATATGCATGGTATTGAGAGAGTGAGATTGCCTATTGAAGCGTACTTTAGAGATCTTAGTCATTAGTTTTGGTGGTGGCTTCAAAGCTTTTGGATGATTTTCAACAAGAGCGTAAGACTTAACTTTTCAAGGGAAGAAAATCTGCGTGAATACGTCAGTCTTTATCTTGACCAAGTCTCAACAAATCCATCAAAAGAGGCCATTTTGAAAGTAGCTTCTAATGCATCTCCACTTGAATGAAAGGTAGATACGAAGGTGGAGTATAGTCCACTCGGTTTAGATAAGACTCCTAAGTTCAAATTTATGATCATTATTTTCAATATTACAATATTTCAATTGTAGCTATAGAGAATTTAGCCTTAAAAGATAATCTTGAATAAGAAGAAAATCATTTGGATTGATATTTTTGAGTTATGTATCTAAGTGATGACCGCTAATTGAATCAAAGGTGGCCGAAGAGTCGCTTCAATTTCCCTAGTGCTTCTTTATGTGTTCAAACTTTATCAAGATGAATCAATATATTTGGAGATAAATAGTGAAATCAAAACAAAGACTTCATCACATCGATTATGGCATTTACTTTTTTCAATAACTTGTATGGGCTCAAGTTCTGTGCCAATAGTGACCATGCAATCTTTTTCTCTTGAAGGTAAATAGTAATCTTTGTTTTCCATGTAAAGTAATTATGTGGAGTTGGTACATGTAGTTAACCCATGTTGTTCAAACAAGTTGATACAACCACAATTTAAGAGAGATGTGCACAAGTTAGTTATTATTATGAGTGTTTGGGGTTGTGCACACAAAAACACTCTTCAAACATTACCTTATAGAGATGACCCCACAAACTTTTTAATACGTGGCACTCCATAAGAGTGTAAACAACTACCCCCTTAAACTACTTAATGTGCAGGTAGTTGGTATTTTTTACTATGCCTTTGAAGAGAAAAAACCAAGATATTATTTTTTATGCAATAACAAGCTATTTTCCCAACAAATCAGATTTCTTGACACTAAATAAGCACTTTAAAAAACTGGTAATGATACAAGGTTTTGTAGTGCGAAGAATTGCAGTTCCGAGCACGAGTCTTGAAAGCTAATAAAAAAAAAAAGATTTCCCCAAAAATAAATACTCCCTACTTATTTTACATCATTCAAAATGATATTCATCTCTTTTATATATACATATATTACTTATAATGAATGAGTAAACCTGTAATCCCAATGTAGGTTGACTAATTAAATATAACTAATTACACCAATTATCCATTCGGCCCAATATGACTTAAGAGGGGTCTGTGCAACATGTTGACATGCCTATCAACCCTTATATGTCATAATATCGTATTCCTAGGTACATAACACAAAAAAGTGTACGGAAAACCTAGGATCAAGGAGGTCAGGATGAATTTGAAGGAGGTTGACGACCTTAAAAGATAAGGTCGAATGATTTTGAGTAGTGAGACCATCCTTGTAAATATGTCATTGACCTAAAAAATGTTTATAAGTTGGACATGAAGGAGGCATTACTAAAGAGTGGAGGTTGTATTGTAGGGTGAAGCACAAATAGGAGGTGTGATCATGGAGGGAAGGTTGATGCAATGTGAAAGGTTGGACGAAGGTTTATGCGTTGCAAAACGCTAGATGGGAAGGGAAGGTCAAGGATTAAGAGGTGGCATGCATTGAGGGCCGACGACCTTGGCTAATACTTTTTTTTTTTTGAATTTTCCTACAAAGTAGATTTTTTAATTCAAAATCCCTTTTAAAAACCGAAAAATGATTTTTATAAATATTTTTGTCTTTTTGGAAATTTTTTAATAATTTTGTCAAAATTTTAATAAAAAAGGTGAAAGAGGGTTATAAAAATTCCATAGAGGAAAGAAGAGACTAGATGGATGAAGTAATAACTATTTTATTATCTTCTTGATATCTAAATCTCAACAAATTTTGTTTTTGATTTTTCCTATGAAGTAGATTTTTTCTTCAAAATTCCTTGTAAATTCTTGTTAGGGCAGACCCTAAAAAGCTCTAAAAAATTTAGTAAATATTTTTATCTTTTTGGTTAAAATTTTCATATATTTTTAAATATTTGTCAAATTTTAAATAAAAGAGGCGAAAGAGGGTTACAAAAAATCCATAGAGGAAAGAAGAGATTAGATGGATGAAGTAATAAGTATTTTATTATCTCCTTGATATCTAAATCTCAACAATGGATGAAATATTAAAAAATATAATACTTTGTTACTAAATTGGAGTAGACAATATGTAGGTAAATCCTCAAAACTTACAAAAATGCTTAATCAAGATTGTAAAAAACCCCTCATACACTATAAAATTAAGCAATAATATTGTATTCATTAGCAAATAACATTTAGAGAATAAAAATATAAAAAATACTACAAAACATCAAAACTCCACTCTTCTTTTTATAGGATCCTCTACATGGATTTATTCATTTGTACATGTCCAAAGGAGTGAAGGACGCTTCCTATGTATAGAAAATGGACGCCCCTCTACGACACATGATCTTGGACAACATATAATTGAGTTTAACTCTCTTTTTCTAGGTAATTTTCTTATTTTTAAATTTAGGATAAAAATTCTATCTGAACTTAAGAAAGTGAAGTTGACCTAAGCAAAATTAGTAAAATATGTTTGACTAACTACCTTTACAATAACCACAAATAATTATGTGAGTAAACACATCCTAGCTAGAAACCAAATAGAATTCCTCAAAAGGCTCTATTCCATGTCATTTATACTTTGATAAGTGTTGCACCAATTTTATTTTCTACTTAGAATTAAACCAAAGTCTTCTATTTGAATAGTTCATTTTTCTTCAACACTAGGTTTCCATAAAGGGCTTAACTACTATATTGTTAGCAACACTTAAATTTACTATCGACCACAAGTCAAAAAGCTATTGTTTTAGGTAAATAACCTTGATTTAAGATACAAACCTCTAAGAAATTCCCTTTTTTATGTTGGTTACATAGGGTAGGGTGATCATTATTTCG